>LGSN01000699.1:0-20350 GCA_001314375.1 Phytophthora podocarpi | reverse complement strand
TGGACGTGTTCGGCGAGTCGCTGGACAGCGCTTCGGTGTGGTCGGAGTACTGGTCTGTTGTGGTGGCAATACGTGGATTTGATGTGTCGATTTTGATTGAAGGGGCTGTTTTGGCCGGCATGCCATTCGAGGTGGCTGGACGTGGTGGTGATCGTTTTGTCGAACTGATTTCCTGTCATTTAGCGCCCAGTGATTTAGTTGTCATGGAGGGCAACGACGACAGTGCGGGCGTGTTGGAGATGCACCCGAGTGAGTCATTCGTGGGCGTTTTCAAAGGGTCATTGGTGTTTGTCTTCCAGGCTAAGGATACCTTGATGGAGACAATAGAGGTGGCTCGCCCACTTCAGGTTGACTGGAGAGCCAATAGTGTGGACGAACCAGGCAACGGTACGACCAACGAAACCCAATTCTTCGGTCCGTTCGAGTTGCAATCCGTGGTGTTTGAGAATGAAACGCAACTGGTGCTCCCACGAAAATATGTGGGTATGGCATTTGAGCGTGTCTTGCTGACACTGAACGATGCCGATTTGGTATTTAGTAGTATGAACTTGAAGCTCCCCGACTCGTCGGATTGGGTACTGATGCATCGTATCAGAGGAGAACGCGTCTGGTCTGTTGATGGAGAATTGAACTATTCGAATTCAAGCTGGGTAAAAATGTCGGAGGTGGTGATAGCTCCGCGTGCGAGCGGGTTGCAACCAGTGACCCTGTATGTGAATGTTTCATTCATGAACGTAACTTATGGAGACGATGTGGTTGTGCTAATTGAGCACAGCATCCGAGTTGTACTTGACCCGAGGCTACTGGTAGTTACAGCACTTAATGACGCTTTGGTGTTTGAGGCAGAATATCAGACCCCTATAAATTTGCCTGCAGACCCAGCTGGAGTAATTGCGAGGATTGGAGAGCATAGTAATGACTCAACGTGGATCGTCGACGGTGAATTAAGAGGTTTCCAATTCAACGGTATCAGGAATGTCACGGTTGACGGGCGTAACCTGACTCGTCGAATTCACCCATACCGCAACGAAGTGACCTTGCCTATTGCTCGGAAAGATATCGTTGAAGGAAATTCTGTGTTTGTTGCTCCTGCTGATGATTTTTCAGGAGTGGTCGGACTCTCCTTCGGCTACATTTTTACGGAAACTACCACCACGATGAAGGTAGACGTAGAAATCAAGGTTTTGCTGTATTGGTTGCCTGCCCCGAAGGAAGTCGATCCAGTTTCGATGGAGTTATTTGGTGATGAGAGCCACAACACTACACTATCAAGTGAAACGCTGGACGGACTCATTTCAACAGTGTTTGTGGACTCGGCCTACAGAAGAGACTTTTTACTGTTTATTTCATCAACTCCGCTGAAGTTTTCTGTTCAAGATGACAAGTCGAATGGGTATCAGCTTGTACCATCCAACCGATATTTCTCTGGCTTCGCAACCCTAAAACTAAAAGCTGTTTTCCAAGATAAAAAGATCCCAGTCGGAGAGACACCTACAAGCTATCGCCAATATGGAACTCTCCCCAACACTACGCTCATCGTGACAGTGGATTTCTTCATTAAACCTGTAGCTACAACCCCGTTGCTGGACGCCACCGTGGTGCAGAGGACACCTCCTGTGGGGACAGCGATTCTGATGGCAATTGATACCATCTCGCTGCAGGACTTGGATGGCTCGGAGGAACTCTCCGTCGAGCTGTCAGTGGGGACCGGGTCTGATGTGGTCGCAGTCTTTTTCAACAACCAGCTGCTACAGCCGGAATCCAGCACGAGCGAGGGCGATACCACCTCGCAGCATGCTGTGTATGCGCTGCCATTGCCGACATCGACGTTGGCGGGGATCGTTGATGCGGAGGTCATGCTCGTAGCAGTTGATGGTCTGTTGAGTGGCAGGTTCAGCATCTCCCTCGCCGTGACGTCCCGCGAGCTTTACTTTACGAACGAGTCAAACGCGACTACAGCAATAGCTGTGATTTCAGCCGAGGTGGGGTGGGTTCCGGAGCCTGTCGTCTTCTATGCCAGACCTCTTGACATTTGGTTCGAGGGTCAAGAAGACACGGCCGTGGTCATTCCGCTAAGCAGTGTTCACGAAAGGCTCCTGGCAGACGTTCCAGCGACTGACCCTGACGAGATGGAGTACGGCCCGTGCCGACTCGCATGGGATACAGGTCGGGTCCAAGCGGTGTTTGTGGACGACGAGCGACTACAGGTGCCTGTTTCCGTTGGTAGCGGGTTCAGCTCACTTGCATTTGCTGAGCACCAATCGTTCAAGTTCGGTGTAGTGGAGAACGTGAGTGTGGTTCCTGGTCGTGGGTACTACGGCGAAATCTCCATCGCGCTGTCGGTGGACGCGTATTCGGCGGCGTTAAATCAAGTGTATTCTCTTACGGCTAATCTGCGGATATCGATGATTCCTGTGGCAGCTACTCGCTTCTTCTCTTCTGCACCGAATGGGTCGGCGCTGATCCACGTGGGGTTCAACGAGAAGCTGGATGTGGCTGTGAGTGAGGGCGACGCGTCGAGCGCGCTCTACCGTTCGAACGCAGAGACCGTGTCGTTCGTTGTTGATGCGGACGGGAACGCGGACGCCGGGGTGGCCGCGCCAGAACCTCCATTCTGGACGTACAGTCTTCCCGGTGTCGGTGGCGCCTCATGGACACCGAACGGCATCTTCGTGCTGGAGGAGGGGAGTGCGAGCATGAACAGCACATTTAGTGTGGTGCCTCCTCGGGACTACGTTGGTAGCTTGCCTCTCACGATGCAGTCCGTGGCTGCGACGAGCAACCTGATTCCATCTGAGCTAGTGGCAGGCGAAGTGGTTGTTGATGCGAGTGGAGGGGAGCATGCGTGGCTGACGGTCTTCTCGACATCTATCGTGGAGAGCTTTCTACCCACCGAGTGGAACCACGCTCAGGCGCCTAGGTTTGGTGTGGTGAATGCAAGCTCGAGGGTGTACGAGGACGAGTTGGGTGTGCTATGGATCTCGGAGCTGGCGGTGGCGGAGCTGGATGCCATGGCTCCCGATTTGAGTGTTTCTCTGGAAGTACTCTTACCGCAGCCTAGCAATTTGTCCGTGTCCGAGAACAGCTCGACGGCGTTGGTAAGTAGCTACGAGACGTTAGACGGCACGGTGTACGCGGTGGTGCAGGTTCCGGTTGATTCGAAGGCTGTGTATATTGCGGCCGGAGCGATCCATTCTCGGCGTGTGGAAGGGTTCCTCCGCGCGTCTGTGTACGCGTTCAGCAGCTCGAACGCGACGACAATCCCAGTGACGCTGGAGTTCCTCACGGTGGCAGAGCCGCCGACGTTGTCTGTTGCGATGGCAAACTCGTCGATCAGCGAGGACGGCGTGTTCTATGGTAACATCACGGTGGTGCCGACGAAGGCCGGGCTGTACTATCGGGTTCAAGCGTTTTACCCCTCCGGTTATATTGCCCAAGTGGGAGATTGGAACTGGACAGGTTTTGGAAACCTCAGCCAGGAAGAAGAGGCGGGTATCGTATACACAACAAGCAACACCAGTCGTATTTGGCCTACAGGCTTGGAAGGGACTTCTGGCCAGCTTGTGTCGTTTATTTCGACCGAGTTGGGCTATGGCGTAGGTGAGGCTACAATGATACCATTGTCGCTGATACCAGTCGCGAAGATGTCGGGGAATCTGAGTGGGGATGTAATGGTAGTGGCGTTCACTGTAGACGTGAGCCCGGAGTTCTTTGCATCCAAGTGTTACCTGGATGTTTTCAGCAACGAAGGAGCGTACGACTGCCTTCCCTCCGCGCAGTGGAAGTCCGTCTCCACGATATCCGAGTCACTGTCACTGACGATCTATCCGGTGGCTGAGGCGCCAAGACTCGTAGTGTCTCCAGCAGACCTGTCAATCGCGGAGAACGGCGTCGCAGCTATCACGTTGAGCAATTGGACACTCGGAGATATTGATGGATCCGAAGAAATGTACCTGCATCTTCGCTGCGAAAACAGTGTATGGAAGGACGTGTCTGTTGACGGCGTTCTAGTGCTCGCGAGCGATGTCAATGCGAACAACGCTTCGTCTACGGAGGAGACAGATGCTGTTTCTGTTGCCACTTTCGAGCTGCTTCCCCTAGCCGTCTATGGCAGTGAGGAGCACGCCGACTTGAGTGTTCAATTGAGTTCGTCATCGTACTACTCTGGGTCCATCGGCTGCACCCTCGTGGCGCGTGCCATTGATCGGAGCGGTGCGTTCGTCTCGGAAGACACGTACGAGGTGCCATTGAGTGTGACTGTGATCGCCGAGGCAACAGTGCCTCTCGTGTCGATCGCTACGACGACATTTACAGCAGTGGAAGACGGCGTGGTCGTGTGCGGCTCGGTGGTGGCGTCTCTTGTGGATGCGGACGGATCGGAAGCGTTGTTCCTGGTTGTGGAGTTCGGCGAGTACGAGCAGTACGTGACTTCAGTGACGTGGCGATCGAATTCGACAGTGGCGGCGTTCTCGACGAAAGCGGACGGCGTCGTGCCTGCAATGGTATTCGGCGAACAGTCGCAACGCGTTGTGGCGGCTGGGGCGGGCCTTGTGCATATGCGCGGTAGTGTGGAGATCGGATTGGTGGCGGGGTACAGCGGTGAGCTGCACTTCAATATCAGGAGTGCGTCGGTTGAAACGGTATACCTAGATTCCGTCGAGTTCACCGACGTTGCTGTCGCAAGCACGTCTCCGATTTCGATTAACATCGCCATTTCCCCCGTAGCAAACACCCCGTTGCTGGACGCCACCGTGGTGCAGAGGACACCTCCTGTGGGGACAGCGATTCTGATGGCAATCGATACCATCTCGCTGCAGGACTTGGATGGCTCGGAGGAACTCTCCGTCGAGCTGTCAGTGGGGACCGGGTCTGATGTGGTCGCAGTCTTTTTCAACAACCAGCTGCTACAGCCGGAATCCAGCACGAGCGAGGGCGATACCACCTCGCAGCATGCTGTGTATGCGCTGCCATTGCCGACATCGACGTTGGCGGGGATCGTTGATGCGGAGGTCATGCTCGTAGCAGTTGATGGTCTGTTGAGTGGCAGGTTCAGCATCTCCCTCGCCGTGACGTCCCGCGAGCTTTACTTTACGAACGAGTCAAACGCGACTACAGCAATAGCTGTGATTTCAGCCGAGGTGGGGTGGGTTCCGGAGCCTGTCGTCTTCTATGCCAGACCTCTTGACATTTGGTTCGAGGGTCAAGAAGACACGGCCGTGGTCATTCCGCTAAGCAGTGTTCACGAAAGGCTCCTGGCAGACGTTCCAGCGACTGACCCTGACGAGATGGAGTACGGCCCGTGCCGACTCGCATGGGATACAGGTCGGGTCCAAGCGGTGTTTGTGGACGACGAGCGACTACAGGTGCCTGTTTCCGTTGGTAGCGGGTTCAGCTCACTTGCATTTGCTGAGCACCAATCGTTCAAGTTCGGTGTAGTGGAGAACGTGAGTGTGGTTCCTGGTCGTGGGTACTACGGCGAAATCTCCATCGCGCTGTCGGTGGACGCGTATTCGGCGGCGTTAAATCAAGTGTATTCTCTTACGGCTAATCTGCGGATATCGATGATTCCTGTGGCAGCTACTCGCTTCTTCTCTTCTGCACCGAATGGGTCGGCGCTGATCCACGTGGGGTTCAACGAGAAGCTGGATGTGGCTGTGAGTGAGGGCGACGCGTCGAGCGCGCTCTACCGTTCGAACGCAGAGACCGTGTCGTTCGTTGTTGATGCGGACGGGAACGCGGACGCCGGGGTGGCCGCGCCAGAACCTCCATTCTGGACGTACAGTCTTCCCGGTGTCGGTGGCGCCTCATGGACACCGAACGGCATCTTCGTGCTGGAGGAGGGGAGTGCGAGCATGAACAGCACATTTAGTGTGGTGCCTCCTCGGGACTACGTTGGTAGCTTGCCTCTCACGATGCAGTCCGTGGCTGCGACGAGCAACCTGATTCCATCTGAGCTAGTGGCAGGCGAAGTGGTTGTTGATGCGAGTGGAGGGGAGCATGCGTGGCTGACGGTCTTCTCGACATCTATCGTGGAGAGCTTTCTACCCACCGAGTGGAACCACGCTCAGGCGCCTAGGTTTGGTGTGGTGAATGCAAGCTCGAGGGTGTACGAGGACGAGTTGGGTGTGCTATGGATCTCGGAGCTGGCGGTGGCGGAGCTGGATGCCATGGCTCCCGATTTGAGTGTTTCTCTGGAAGTACTCTTACCGCAGCCTAGCAATTTGTCCGTGTCCGAGAACAGCTCGACGGCGTTGGTAAGTAGCTACGAGACGTTAGACGGCACGGTGTACGCGGTGGTGCAGGTTCCGGTTGATTCGAAGGCTGTGTATATTGCGGCCGGAGCGATCCATTCTCGGCGTGTGGAAGGGTTCCTCCGCGCGTCTGTGTACGCGTTCAGCAGCTCGAACGCGACGACAATCCCAGTGACGCTGGAGTTCCTCACGGTGGCAGAGCCGCCGACGTTGTCTGTTGCGATGGCAAACTCGTCGATCAGCGAGGACGGCGTGTTCTATGGTAACATCACGGTGGTGCCGACGAAGGCCGGGCTGTACTATCGGGTTCAAGCGTTTTACCCCTCCGGTTATATTGCCCAAGTGGGAGATTGGAACTGGACAGGTTTTGGAAACCTCAGCCAGGAAGAAGAGGCGGGTATCGTATACACAACAAGCAACACCAGTCGTATTTGGCCTACAGGCTTGGAAGGGACTTCTGGCCAGCTTGTGTCGTTTATTTCGACCGAGTTGGGCTATGGCGTAGGTGAGGCTACAATGATACCATTGTCGCTGATACCAGTCGCGAAGATGTCGGGGAATCTGAGTGGGGATGTAATGGTAGTGGCGTTCACTGTAGACGTGAGCCCGGAGTTCTTTGCATCCAAGTGTTACCTGGATGTTTTCAGCAACGAAGGAGCGTACGACTGCCTTCCCTCCGCGCAGTGGAAGTCCGTCTCCACGATATCCGAGTCACTGTCACTGACGATCTATCCGGTGGCTGAGGCGCCAAGACTCGTAGTGTCTCCAGCAGACCTGTCAATCGCGGAGAACGGCGTCGCAGCTATCACGTTGAGCAATTGGACACTCGGAGATATTGATGGATCCGAAGAAATGTACCTGCATCTTCGCTGCGAAAACAGTGTATGGAAGGACGTGTCTGTTGACGGCGTTCTAGTGCTCGCGAGCGATGTCAATGCGAACAACGCTTCGTCTACGGAGGAGACAGATGCTGTTTCTGTTGCCACTTTCGAGCTGCTTCCCCTAGCCGTCTATGGCAGTGAGGAGCACGCCGACTTGAGTGTTCAATTGAGTTCGTCATCGTACTACTCTGGGTCCATCGGCTGCACCCTCGTGGCGCGTGCCATTGATCGGAGCGGTGCGTTCGTCTCGGAAGACACGTACGAGGTGCCATTGAGTGTGACTGTGATCGCCGAGGCAACAG
This sequence comes from Phytophthora podocarpi, assembly GCA_001314375.1. Lineage (NCBI taxonomy): Eukaryota > Oomycota > Peronosporomycetes > Peronosporales > Peronosporaceae > Phytophthora > Phytophthora podocarpi. Next base: position 12,916 of record LGSN01000699.1, on the reverse strand, counting down.
TGCCTCTCGTGTCGATCGCTACGACGACATTTACAGCAGTGGAAGACGGCGTGGTCGTGTGCGGCTCGGTGGTGGCGTCTCTTGTGGATGCGGACGGATCGGAAGCGTTGTTCCTGGTTGTGGAGTTCGGCGAGTACGAGCAGTACGTGACTTCAGTGACGTGGCGATCGAATTCGACAGTGGCGGCGTTCTCGACGAAAGCGGACGGCGTCGTGCCTGCAATGGTATTCGGCGAACAGTCGCAACGCGTTGTGGCGGCTGGGGCGGGCCTTGTGCATATGCGCGGTAGTGTGGAGATCGGATTGGTGGCGGGGTACAGCGGTGAGCTGCACTTCAATATCAGGAGTGCGTCGGTCGAAGTGGCCTATTTAGTTTCTGGAGTAGTCTCCGATGTTGCTGTTGCTGTTGCTCGTGCCTCGCCTCTTGGGATTGTTGTAGTCGTCAGTCCGATCTGTCATGTTGCTACTGTGGAGTTAAGCCCCGTGTCGGCAATGAGCAAGCCTTTGGTGGCTGGTCCGATTCGTGTGGTTGGGTCTACTATTGACACGGATGGATCAGAGGTACTAACGACACAAGTAACGGTGAATCGTTCGGCGGTGTTGAGTCTCTATGGCTCAAATCCGACCGAGAATTGGCTGACAGACTCTGACACGGTGACACTGCCTCGTGTAGAATCGCAGGCTGTTTTCCGAGTGGACCAGACATTCACAGTTGTGCCTCGTGCTGATTTCGTGGGGTTCTTCATGGTGAACGTAACAGTGAAGACGACTGAATTGGAAACTGGAGAAACTAAACAAATATCCGTGGTGGCGACAGTATTGGTGACTCCAGTTGATCCAGTTGTTCGGGTGAGCGCAGTATCTCGTGCATACTGGAATGAATTTGTCCAGCTACCGTTCCAGAGACTCGATGTGCTACAGGAAGTAGTCAGTCGTGAACATCTTCTGCTTTATGTGGAGAACAGGACCCAGGTCGCTGACATTTACGCTGGTTTCAGGCGACTAGCGCCGGTCACGCTGGGTGCAGTCGATGTCTACGTGATTCCATACACACTACGGAACGTGATTAGCGTGCGGCCGCGTGAGTATTGGTATGGTTATATGAAGTTGTTTGCCATCTTGACGACGGTGGCTTTCGATATCGGGGCGACGCCAAATCAAACTGCGTATCAAGGTACCGGGGACGGTATAGTGATCATGGATATTCCTGTGACGATTCACCCGCGACCAGTTTTGCTATCTTCTCATCTAGCTACATGTACCAATGGAGAGGTTGTTGTGGCTGGGAAACCGATTGCTCTTACTTTTGATGGCACGTTCCCGTACGACTCATGGGGGCGATCAACATCAGGAGGGATGACAACACAACTGGCACTTGCCCCGTTTAGTATCATGGGTTCTTTATCAACGAACCGTTCTTCGGCAGTGAATAAGTCAGTTCTGCGAGGTGTTGGAGCGTATGGAATCTACTCAACGGGGAATATTTCTGGCGACACACACCTTCGTTTTGCTATGGATGCAAACCCTGCGTACACAGGGGCTCTCTTGGCGACAGTGACGACAAAAACTACGGACGTTCTCCGACAGACTACGTTGGCGAATGTTTCAAACATCGCCTTGCAGCTGATTGGAGAGGCTGATCGGGGAGCACTAGGCTTCGGTAAAGCCATTCGTGTCTTTCAAGTTGGTGACAACCAGAACGTCACTTTCCGCCTGGCAGATCTCGGGTTGATGAGCGAGTTAACTGATCTTGTAAGCGTGCAAGCCTTCATTGCCGAGAGTGCTGCTGACGCAGTGATTGTCGACTCAACGCTATTAAGTGGTGAGGCAGACTTGCAGTGGGGAACAACTATGAAATTTGGCGATTTGCGTTATGATCTGCATGGAAGCAAGAACCCCGCGTGTTTACCTGCTGTGGAGCCATCGTGTCTACTGAGCCGAGTTGTGACAGTCGTCCCGCGGAAATATGCAGCACAGACCTTCAACGTTATTATGAAGATCGTGTCCAAAGTCTCAGCCAATGGTACGACCTTTGGCTCACTGTCGGCTGTCACTACGTTTGCAAGATGCCGAGTGGCTGTGGCACCAGTTGCAAATACCCCCGTGCTGTTGTTGAATAGTACGGTGGTGACGATGTTGGAGGATATCGCTGGCGCATTCACGATAGTCGAAGCGTCGACGCCTGACAAAGATGGATCCGAGGTTATTGAAGTGGAAATGAGTTTTGACCCACTTTATCTGGACGGTGTTTGGGTAGATGGGGTGGAAATTACTACGCCAACTATTGCTGGAGCTGTGGTGGTTGTGCCCAGGAGTTTAGCGGTTCCAAGCACAATTAACCGACTTGTGTCGCTTGTTCCCCGGCGAAACTTTGCTGGAAACTTCTCAATTCAAATTGCAGTCACAAGCATTGAGGCAACTGGTGAAACTAACCGAGTGTCGACGAGTGTACTGGTGAACGTTATTGCTGTAGCAGATGCACCTGTACTGCGCATCAACACGACTGACATTCGTGTAAACCAGAACGCTTCTGGTACATTGGCGATCAATTCTGTCGCGCTGACAGATGACGATAGCTCGGAAACTCTTCGTCTTGTGGTTACAGATCTAAGTGGATCGGCCCTCAAAGCCGTAGAAGTGTCAGGGGGCGTACAGTTTGTGAAAGGCAGCACTGACAGTAATTTTGTGCTGGCTCAGCTGCCTACGACGTCAAGCAATCTACAACTTCGGCTCACCTCGGTAGCCGAATGGTTTGGCTCAACACAGGTTCAGGTTAGTGCGGTGTCGCGCGAAGCCAGCAATGGCTATGAGTTCGCTACCTCGATCAATGTAGTGTTTACGGTTCTACCAGTGGCTGGTACACCCACCATCGTGACGGAAAACACTCGTGGTCAGTTATCCCAGCCTACACGGATCGGTCTTGTGACTGTGGGGGTCATAAATGAGTCCAAGCTGAACGTGACGTCGCTGGCGGTGTACTTGCTTCCACGATCCAGTGATGTTGTCGAAGTGAAGTGGCAATCTCAAGTACTCACGCTAGAAACTGTGGCGGATGTATCTACTTCAGCCGTGTATCGACTGCCATCGAACACCACATTGCAGCAGCCTGCGCTTACCGTTAGTACGAGCAAGTGGGTGAGCTCGATTTCTTTTGAGATTGTGGTAGTGGCATCTATCAACATCTCCAGCACGTCGCAGCGCACATCACAAGTTGCAACGGTGACATTTGCAGCAATCCAGTTATCTGCGACCAGTTTCAACCTCACGGAAGGTGCAACAGGGTCTTTTTCCCTCACGCTGCTGAGTGCACCATTGAATTCTGTAATTATAACGTTTACCAGTGATCAAGTAGCCAAGGCTGTGACCATACCAGCATCTGCTACGTTCACCAGCACTAACTGGAATGTCGCCAAGAGTGTTCAAATCTCAGCAGTGAACAACTTCCTGGAAGATGCGAACGCAGTGGCTGTGATCTCCGCCGTGACAAGCTCGAGTGACGCGATGTATTCGGGCTATCCGTTGTCCTCGGTCACAGTGCAAGTTGCGAATGATGACATGTCAGGCTTTGCTGTTTACCAGGGAACAACAAAAACTACTGCTCCCGCTTTGGTTGTTGCTGAAGGGCGCGTATTTACCGATACGTACAAGATTGTGCTGCTGGCACAGCCAACTGCCGATGTGTCGGTGGCACTCACCACTTCTCTTTCGATACTGGTGGTGTCCCCTACGAACGTGGTATTCACCTCTGCAAACTGGAACGTCTCCCAAGTGATTTCGGTGGCAGCAGATGACAATTTCGCGGTAGACGGCGATCGAACAGCCAGCATTTCGTCTCTCGTGACTACTACCGATCCTCTGTACGCTGTGAAAGCGATCCCCAACCTTAGCGTGAAAATTGTTGAGACGAAGGATACTACGCCGCCTCCGAAGATCCTGGATGTGAAGTTCCTCGCCACAGCGGTCGGACTGACGATTACATTTGACCGGGCTGTTGATCGCACATCGTTAACCGCCGACAACTTTGACTGTGGCGTGCTGTTTGACCTACCAACCGCAAACGACTCGACAAATTACTGTGGCGTGGCGCCAGCTTGCACGTGGCAGACTGGTTCCCTCTCGATCCGGTTCTTGTTTGGCCAAGGCGTCAAGATTGTGCCAGGAAGTACGTTATCATTGCGAGGGAATCTACTGAAGTCCACTGCTGCTGCAGAGTTGGCCGCGCCTGCGGCGAATGTTACAGTGAGTGCGCCGGACAAGCCACCACAGCCACAGGTTTTAGTAAGTGGGGCGACTTCACTTGGTATGTGCGACGATCTCTTCCTGGATGGGTCAGCTTCTTCAGGGTCTGGTGGCCGCACCATGACGTATTCTTGGATGTTGGTGAACGCATCGAGTGTGTCTAACGCTTCTGTCGATGCTGTGACGGCTTTACTTACCTCCGCGGTGGCTACAAACAACGTGTCCATTAAGATCACCGCTGCTGTTCTAGAAACTGACGGCATCTATTCGTTCGTTCTGCTGACAAAGAACTTCTTCGGGAAAACAGGCAATTCGAATGAGATTGTGGTGAAAAAATCAGGCATGGCGCTACCGTCTGTGTCCATCAAGGGCGGTGGGCTTCAGGGAGCTTACCGGGCAAACGAGCTCGTTATCACTGCTTCGGCAAGCTATCCTTCTTGCTCGGGAACGACGTCGACAGATTCGACGGACGCATCAGTTGGCGTCGACATGACGTTCACGTGGCTTCAAGTAGCAGGGGATCTGACTATAGCGCAGTTTAAATCGACAAGCCCGAATCCGCGCGTCCTGAAGCTCCCAGCGAGAACGTTGACCGTCGGAGTAACCTACATCTTCCGACTTCTTGTGGCAATGACAAACAACCCCAAAGTGAGCAATACTGCTGACGTGCAGATCGGTGTGGCGCGCTCAGACTTGACGGCACTAATCGCGGCCGGAAATCGATCGATAGGGGTTGAGCAGGACTTGGTGCTCGATGCGTCGCTGTCTGTTGACCCCGATGGTGTCCAGAATTCCGTGCCGATGCAGTACTCGTGGACTTGCTGGACAGTAAACACGACGACACAGGTATACGATGTCCCATGCTTGACCGCCACAGGAGATACGCTGGTGCTCAATGCACAGGCGAAAACAACGGTGGTGGCCAACACGGTGAACCCGAATGCGGTGTACAAGTTTACTGTCACTGTGTCGAAAGACTCTCGGTCCAGCCTGACTAGCGTGTTCATCACAGTGACGCCAGGATCGCCACCCGAGGTGTCCATCGAGCCGCTGGGGACCTCAAAGGTGAATGCAAATGACCGTGTGATTCTCAAAGGCAAAGCTACGTCGAAACTACCGATAAAGAAGACCGAGTGGTCCGTCGTGGGAGCTACAGACACGGACATGTCCGCAGTTTTCGCTGTTTCGCGTCTTGGACGTCTTACAATGCTGCTGAATGAGGGCAGGCTGACTCCAGGAGTACCGTACAAGTTCCAACTGAACGCGACGGACTCGTCAGGGCAGATGGGCTCGTCCACCATTACTGTAGTGGCCAACTCGCCGCCCAGCAGCGGAACGTTGACTGCAACGCCATCTCTGGGGTACGCACTCGAAGACAAGTTTTCCGTGCTTGCAGGCGGTTGGGTTGACGAAGACTTGCCGCTCAAGTACACGTTCAAGTACATTAAAGGCGCAACCTATTCAGGTGAGAACGAAATCGCTCTGGGAGCGTCAACGCCAGACCCGCTCTTTGTGTCGCTGCTGGGCTTGGGCGGAGGTGACAACAATACCATCACACTGGTAGTTTACGTTCAAGACGCGCTGGGGGCAACAACTCGGGTCACGAAGGAAATCCAGGTCAAGCAAATGGTGGTAGCTGCAGCTGACCAGGCTGCGTATCTGGCAAACAAGACCAACGCAGTTCTAGCAGAGGCGCTGAGTGGCGACCCGGGGACGGTGCTCAATACTATCAACGCGCTCGCAGACATGGTCAATGGGAAAGAGGAAACGTTGCAAACTACAAACACTTCGACTGGCGGCAATGTCTCGACTCCCACATCTGCAGCACTAAAGAGTTGCCCAACTTCCAACTACGTCGAGTGTGCTGGAATGGGTACCTGTGTGCGTGAGCCAAAGGGGTGTTTGTCATCGAACTTGGACTGCATCGTGACGTGCGCGTGTAATAAGGGTTACTATGGCGACAACTGCGCAATGGACGAGGCAGCAATGACAGCTAAGAGTGCAGCACTCGGAAGCCTTCTAGGTGCTATGAGTAAGGCGTCCGCATCGGTGGATGCAACGGATGTAAGCGCATTGGAGCAGCAGGCTGCGAGTGTGGTGACTCTCACCAAGAGTGCCACAATTCTTGACTCGAACTCACAGAAGTTAGCTCTGAATGTCATGGACAATATCCTCGCGGCGCCAGTGCTCACACCGGCAGCTACTACAGCAGTGGCGAATACCATCTCCAACCTCCTCGAGGTAGACAACAGTGGCAGCAAGAACAAGAGTACATCTCCGGCGGCAACAACTGCTGCTGCTGCGCCAGTGGCAACTACTGCAACTCCAACGACAAAAACGCCCACAGCAACGACGAAGACCCCAACAGCAACGACGAAGACCCCGACAGCGACGACGAAGACGCCGACAGCAAAGAGTCGACGACTGGAGGATTCCGGTAGTGTAAACGCTGATTCTAGCGGGTCTTCCGGTGATTCTGGTGCAACGGTTGATGACGGCGGATCAACCACAGGTGGAGGCGCGGCAGGCACGTCAAGTTCAAGTGCAGATACGAACAGTTCAGACGAGTTTGCTGCCGAGAAAGCCCGTGTGGCCCACGTTGCCAGTACGATTGGTAAGCTGCAGAAAGCTCTGCTTTCGTCTGCGGTTGCTGGAGAAGCACCCGTGAGACTCGTCACCAAAAACCTGAGACTCGTTGGTGCGCGTGATACCGCCTCTCAATTCGAAGGGCGGGAGGTTCAGCTTCCTCTCACAGATGCTCAGATCGCGGCCAACTATACGCCAGCTTCGACGACCATACCAACGGGTTTTGCGGCTTATGTGGCTAGCAAAACCAACAGCTCTAGTGGCGAAGATGATCCGGTCATAGATATACAGTCGAATGTGTTCGCGAAGAACCCGTACGCTTTCGACAACACGTCGATCAACTCTCGAGTGATGACTGTCAATGTTAGTCGCGATGGGAACCACTTGCCGGTGAGCGGCTTGGATGCACCTTTCCGCTTACTAATGCGCAATCTTGTGGCGATCACGTTGGCATCAAATGAAACCAGTGGAAATACAAGCTCGTCAACCAGTGGAAGTGACAGTAACAGCAGTTCGAGTGGCGGTGCACAGCGCTATACGTTCTACTGCCTAGAGGGTACTATCGATATCAAGTACTTCAACTGTACGGAGATTGAGGAGCCAATGACAGTGCAGTGCAACGGCTCAGCCTACGCGGGTGAAGCGACATGCCCTGTGCACGTGCCTTCGTGTACGTATTGGGATTCTGACGCCGGAACGTGGTCGTCCGAAGGTTGCCAAGCCGCTGGAACCACGGCTAATGGACTTTACACAATCTGTGAGTGCACGCATCTTACGGATTTCTCGACGGAAGTGACGCAGTCAGTGAGTCTTGTGACCGAGCATTTCATGGATGTGGTAACGCACGAGGTGACGGCCGAGGATATCGAGCAGAACTTGCTCCTCATTCTCATCATGACAGGCTTCTTCCTCTTCTACGTTGTGGCAGTCTTCTACGTGAACCGCTGGGACTACAGAGACCGCCACAGAGCAATGCGTGCTTCGCGCCAGATGAAGAGAGGCTCAGCGCCCCCTGAGAAGGTGAAGCTACGCTCCCTCTTCCAGGAGCCAGAGTACTTGCAAGCCAAGAACTGGCGCTCCAAGTTGCGTGCTGTGGTTTTTGGCTTCGGGCGTGGGTTGAAGCAGAATCACAAGCTCTTGTCCATCGTCTTCAAGTACAACGAAGGCTTTACTCGTGCGCAGCGGCTAACGGTTGTCTTCACACTAGTCGCAAGTCAGATGTTCACGAATGCGTTGCTGTTTCGACTACGACAGGGACCCAAGACCGTGGGCTCAGCCGTCGTATCGGCCGTCATAACGACGGTTTGCATGCTTCCTCTCGGCTTCGTGTTCATGATGATGTTTAAAAAGGCTGGACGCATGCAGAAGTATCTGATTCGTTTCCAGGTCGAAGATGATGCCGGTAATGTGGTGGAAGTGGAGACCGACGCGTATGGCCGTGCACGAGAGTACTCGCCCGCTGAGCAGCTCTCTATGGACCTAGCAGCGTTAGCTCGTGGGGTTAATATGAGGTCGCTAAAGCTTGTTCATGACAAGCTCAAACAGCCAGGAACGGAAAGAGAAGGCGACTCAAGACGAGACAGGCTGGAAACTCGATGCGGTCAAGTCTGTCGTGGCATTTTCCTGGCGTTGTACAACCGCGATGCAGATGTGGAGCCGCCGGGACATCACGAAGGAGAAGCAAAGGATGATCTACTTGCTGGTGTGCTGGAGCAAATCAAGTCACACTTACAGGAGCAAAAGTTGCAAAAACCTGTAGACGATGGTCGCAGACGCACCAGTTTGTTGAGTACACTGCCCTTCAAGCGCAATTCTTCCGCAGCACACGTTGAAGGAGGGGCAATGACCGGAGCTGTATCGAATCCGCATTCTACCATGATGCCGCCTGCTGCTCCCGTTATGCTGGGTCCGATTGGCAATCCGTTGCACAGCGAGAAGGAGGAAGAACAAGAACCGATGGAACCTGCTGCGCGCAAAGCGTTGGTAATGAGCCAATTGTGCGCGATGCTACAGCGACAAGGGGGCGAAGCAATGATCAACAGGATGCTCAAATTCGACCCACTTCTTGTTTCCGCGGCGTCAGCTGCAGCTATGGCGGAGATCTGTGAGCGGATTGACGTCCTTGAAGAAGAGGAGGAAGAAATGGAAGATGACGAGGAGAAGGAAGACAAATACTCACCAGGAGAAAATGAGGAGGCCAAGGTCGTGCTGGCGTTGCAGGCTTGGCTGGTAAAATGCAACGAGTGTTGCGAAGCCCAGCAGTCCAACGCGTGCGTTGTGGTTGCCAAGGCTCAAGCCGAGTTGCAACGCACGGAGGCGCAGCTGAAGAAGTTGCGCACTGCTATTGGAAACCAATTCGATCAACGAATTACAGAATCGATGGCTCTGGAGCTCAACGGCCCCAATGTAAATGAAATCATCGCCAAGACGCGGCAGAGTGTGCGGCGCGTCTCACGACGTCCGTCTAGTGTCCAGGAAGCCGAGGCAGCTGTGAGAGAGGACAAACGGCGCATTACCGTGACTATCAAGAAGGACACGCAAGCCGTTTTGCGAGCAAACAAAGACCAACTCACAGAGAAGCGCAAGACCATCAAGAAAGCGAAGCGTGCAGCCGCAACGGAGCAACGTCGACTACGACGCGAAGCCAATCACGAGGAGAAGAAATTGCTCGATGGACTGTGTAGAATTGCGCGGCTAAAGAGACGTTTGCAGCTCTACGTAGAAGCGCGAGAGGAGCGCCGGATCGCAGCTTTACCGCTACACGAGCGCCAAGCTTATCTCACGGAGAAGGAGCAGCTCAAGAAGATCCGCCGCACGTCGCGGCTGCTGTACAACGCCTTCTTGAGGCGCCAGCCAGCCCAGCAGTCCAAGCCACTGTTCCCTGAGTGGGTCGTGTACCTCTCGTACACCATCAGTGCTGTCTGGAGCGCGTGGTGCGTCTACTTCGTGCTCATGTTCGCGTTCACCATCGGCCAAGTGGAGGCTCAGCTGTGGGTGACGTCGCTCCTCTCTGGGCTGGCACTGACGTACGTCATCTCGGACCCGTTGAAGGTCTTCCTGCGCATGGGCTTGATGCCCATCATCGCGGTCGGGATTCTGGCCAACTCGGGCTTCTTCAGCGCACTCAGTTCGGAGCCGATGGCTTTGGGTGTTGCTGCAGTCGCGGCGGGGGCTGGAGGGATGGCTGGCTACGTCACCAAGCACCGGGCCGAGACGAGAGAGCGTCGGAAGCAACGCAAACTTTCAAAGGCGAATTCAAAGAAACTGGTGCCGGTGGCAACTGCTGCGGACGAGAGCGGGGCAATGGAAGCGGAAGCTGCTCAAGTCGCAGACGATATCGTGGAGGTGGTGGAAGTGGTAAAGCTGGCTGCGGGTCGAGTGGACCCCGACGACAGCGGAGAGGACAGTGACAGCCAATCGCAGCGGAAGAGCTCGTTCACGGACCTGAGACGACTGGGCGTGCGCGACAGTGTCTTCAATGAGCCTGTGGCCAGACCGTCGGCGTTGCGGGAGGTGCCCAAGCTCGCAGTGAAGAAGGGCCCTCCCTTGCAGAGGCTGCGCTCAAGCATCGTCTCTTCTACGCTGGAGCCACCTCCATCTACTGCAGACTCTGTCGTGGTGCCCACGCGCGAGTGTGCGTGCGGCAAGAGAGTGATGGAGACGCAGTGGGCAGAGCACCAGACGGCACACTGCTCGTTGCGCACCGTGGCATGTCGCGCTGGCTGCGGGATGAAGATGCAGGCTCGAGGGCGCGACGCCCACGAGCGCAGTCACTGCCGACTCGTCATGTGTGAGTGCGGCAAGATGGTACTGACACCGTCGTTGGAGTTGCATCGGCTGCACGAGTGCGTCGCAGCAACAGACGACGACGACCGAGCTGTCTCGTCAGTGGCAAGTCCAGCGGGCCGTGACCCCATCGTGCCATGCAGACTACCTGGATGTGCCGCAAATATGCGAGCCGCACGGCGCGAAGCCCATGAGCGGTTCGACTGTACATTCAGGCTTGTGCCATGCCCGCGCTGCGGCATCGAACAGCACGCTGGCGAGTTGGATACTCACATGAGTCGCGAGTGCGCCCAGCGACGCAAATCTCGACTCACCCTGTGTGCGTGTGGCAAGATGATAATGCGAGAGTCGATGGAGACGCATCTGCTCAATGAGTGCGGAGCTGCAGCCACCTCGATGGTGCAGCCAGCAGCCACTGGCCCGCCGGTTCTCGTTGCCTGCCGACTGCCTGGATGTGCTGCCCGCATGCCCGAGTCCAAGCGAGAAAGTCACGAGCTGAACGAGTGCAGCTACCGACTTGTTACGTGCCCTCGGTGCTCGACGGAGCGACCTGCCGCGGACATGGACGACCACGTGGCCAGCGACTGTGGGCGACGAAGGCAATCTCAGCTTACGCTGTGCGCGTGTGGCAAGCTGGTGAGGAAAGGAGCTGAGCATAGCTGTACTGCGGGCGATGTGGCAGCGCAGCCTCCGTCGCTGCTTGTGGCCTGTCGGTTGCCTGGGTGCAACGCGCGAATGCGAGCAGCACTACGTGAAGCCCACGAGCGCCACGAATGCGCTTTTCGAATGACGACGTGCTCACAGTGCGGTGTCGGCCGCCATGCAGCGGACATGGAGGCGCACTTTGCCAACGAATGCGCACTGCAGCGTGCCCAGCAATCCGTGCAGCGCTCCATGAGCGCATTTGCGCCGCCTAGTGTCGTGGTGCCGAAGCTCAACAAGAAATCCATTCGGGGTCCGCCAAGTCCCGCCAAGAAGGCCCCACCACCTCCTACGATCTCTACTGTCATTGACATCGTGGACGATGCGTCACGAGGTTCTCCACCAAGAGGAAGTCCGACGGTCAGCGCGCTGCCAGGAAGTGTGCAATCCTCAGACGAATCGTTGAAGGTGGCTCGGATGCGTGAGAAGGTTCTCGCTCGACGTGGACCTCGGGCGGCGGACTCGCCAGCAGTATCGCCGACTAATCGGTCCCAGTCGGTTGCAGTGTCACCGACTAGTCGATCCCAAGTGAAGCCGCAGCTTTCACCGCCTCGAGGACGGCCTCTTGGCCCGCTGTTTTCGTCGCCGACAGCAGAAGAAGCGACGGAAAACGTGGCGATGTCGCCTATCAGACGCAAGATGATGTCGGAGCGCGGCACCCCACCAGCCGCCACAGCTCAAGTCGTGCCGTCTCCTCGCGAAGACGAAGTGGCAGCAGCAGTGGCGGTCGGTCCTCCGTCTGATGCAGCAGCGTCGAGCTCAGTCTCGCCAGCTCGGGTTACTCGATTTTCGCTTGAGGAAGAGCTCTCGGCTGCCGAAGCAGAAACCAAACCAGCTCCACCTCGTCGTAGTAAGGACCTGTCGAGACCCAGACCTGCCTAGAAGTTGGACGCATGAATTGTCTGCACATTAATTCATATCAATGCAGCTTACATGTTTGCTTAACTTGTTGTGCTAGTTTGTGTTCTTTGTAGTACCGTGGCAGCACATTTCTTCGCAGCGATCGAGAACGTTACCTTAGTGTGCAGCTCACCACGTAAATATTTTCCCGTATCAACTCTTGTTAGTTCAGGATGAACTGTCGGTGTACATGTACAACGCCCTCTTTTTGACAGCTTTGAAATCAGTGGTGGCATGGGCTGCATCTGCTTCTTCAGTAACTTCTTGTAGGCGTTTTTGGTCAACGCCCCATATTGCTCGAAGTACTGGTAGTTTTTGGTGTTAGACAATCCGTTGATTCCCAATAACTCTTTCACGAATTTGTTGGGCCATTGCGCGTCAGCCTTTAGCCTTCATCTCAGTGTCGGCCAGGGGTTGTGATAATACTACGGCAACGCCATTGCGAAGGATTAGCAAAATAGATAATTGTGTCGACACCAGCAGCACCTGACAATCAATTATTCAATAGTTCAAGCACAATACTGCAGCACACATTCGATTGAATAATTAGCTGTGAATGCACCTACGAGACTACGAGGTCCGGCGGTTAGCAACTCCCCTGACTGCCTTGGTCGTCCAAAGCTTTCATGCCCACATACTTGATAAGTAAAGATCGAAACATAACGGCTTGAGTCCTGAACTGTAATTTTCCCGAAATTTGAGTT
>LGSN01000698.1:0-20353 GCA_001314375.1 Phytophthora podocarpi | reverse complement strand
TCTTTCTACCCAATTAGAATCATAGGATTCTGCCGACCACCCGTCGACAAACCCTATTACATAGTATGCCTTTTAGGAGGTAACTTCACTACCAATAAGCAAACAAAATACAGCTCTCAATTCCACCTAAAGTGTTAATTACAGTCTTTAATCTAGCTTTAATTATACTTGTGAGACGCAAGTATAATAAAGTTAAGTCTAAGACACCTACGCTTCCTCATACACGTGCGCACACGTGTAAGCTTAAGTATTGAGCTAAGTAGGCCCATTACAGACTGGGGCCGCGTGTTTACATAGATGGCATCCAAGTAAGATTGACAAATGTCACTGAGATCGGAGAGGATACTGCGGATACCAGCGTTGAAGGTGGCCGGAGCGTTCGACAGACCCATTGGTAGCACCAAGTATTCGTAGGCACCGTCTGGAGTTTGGAACGCCGTAAACGGTATATCCGTATGACGCATGCCAAACTGGTAGTACCCACTCAACAAATACATACACGAGTACTAACAGGCCCCGAACATTGTTTTTCAATGATAGTATTCTTTCGCGGCATGGGCAACGTGCGGCGGATCGTGTGCGAGTTCATCGCACGATAATCATCGACAATGCGCCAACCAACCGGTTTCTTGACGCAGAAGGTGGGTGCACCATGAGGTGATGTCGACGGTCGGATTAATCCAATCCCTCGCATATCTTCGACCCAGTTCATTATGATTTTCTATTTGGCTGGAAACTGTTGCCATTGACGGCGAAAAATTGCTTCCTTGGTGCCCACTTCCTTGGTGTGCACGCCATGTTCACGTGGCGGTAAGAACGTTTGCAACTTTTGCTGGAATATGGCTTTATGTCGTATCAGCACAGGATAGACATGATGGTCACGATAGCTATCGAGATCAACCGGATGTTGCGCGTCACAACCTTCTTTTTCCGTCTGCGGACGAATTACGAATATACACTCAATGTCCTTCGTGTTTTTCAGCATGCGACAGACCTGCTTGGAGGTGATGTACTTCATCGTACCGCTCACAACAGAATTTTGGCCACTCGTGAACTAGTTGACACTTTGCTGTTTTCGTCACGGGAACACGGGGTGTTGCTCCCTCCAATTGGCACGGTCGGGTGCGACGGCTTTGTAGTGGTCTTGACGGTGCGTTTAGCACGTCGGGCATTTTGCTTTGTCGGGCTACACGTAGCTTGAGTCGGTTGTCGAAGGTGCACTCGCTCCTCAACCCAGTCAATGTCTGGATTAGTCGCTTTGAGCCACAGCATACCGAGCAGGATGTCATGGTCATCAGGTACATAAATCACGAGGAAGGCACTAGCTTACGGCGGAAAATCATCTAAGTAGACATTCAACGGAACAGTCAAAGTCGGCACGGTCATAATCTGCTTGTTCGCTTACGTTATTTCCGTGGGCTCGTGGTGATCGACGACTTTCTTTCATAACCCATTCACCGTGTAGAATCTGGGGCTAACGTCATTCATGGTCGCTCCGTTGTCAATAAAAATTGAATTCAAGAAGCAAATGTCCTGCGAAGTACATTGCACAGTACTCCGTATGCAGTAAGCAGAAATAACCACGCGGAATTGCACATATATATCTTGTTGTTCTCCACGTTAATCGAAAGTCAATTAACACAAATTACACAGAACGCCACTCACAGGGTCGAGCTGCTCATCAAAACGTTTACCAGAGCACTCGACCTCCAATGGACGGGCTAGGTAAACGGCCCATCAGTCGTCGACGACCTTTGCGAGGCATCGCCGATGACGAGAGTCTCCAAGCGTGAATAAATTTCCTTGTAGATCTTATTTTTGATTCAGATTGTGAGGATTTTTTCAGGATGCTTGACCCAGCAATCATCTTCATAGTGGTAATCACGTTGGCAGTGTGGACAGAGCGTAGTGGCAGGTTTCTCAGTACGCGATTTGCTGTCGCCTCCCGAGTTGCCGCGTTGTGCTATTTTACCCCCGCGATTCTGCTTTGCACCGCCGGAATTTGGTGTACACTCACACGCATGGCCGCTTGGTTGCTGGATATTGTCTTATCTTGCAGCTCCTACTCGAGGAAGCCCGCCTGCACTGCTACCGTGAGATTAATTGGCTGCTTCCGTTGGATAGACCGCTTCATTTGCACATTGGTCAACCCATTTTAACGAAAAAGTTGATGGCAGTAAGCCCGTCCCGATGTACGATGCGTTGGAGCTCGCGAAATTTAGACGCATAGCCGTGATAAGCACCAGTCTGCTTTTAAAACCCTTCAAGTCCCACATTTAATACTTGACATTTGTATGGTCGAATTTCCATAGTAAAGTGTAAAATCTACATAAAGTGTTGGTTTTAGACAGTTTTCGCCTGCTCATCTATTGGATATTAATGATTAGTACTCTAAGGGACGAATTTGATTGGCACAAAATCATAAAATCAGCCCATATTGATGGTTTAGAAGGAAAAGGGTTAATCGTCAGTAGCTGCTTGCGCACTATATCCTGGAAATTCGGTTCACGAATTTCACGCCTCATAACAACCTTCATCACGCTCCTCAGTTCTAGTCAGTCATGTACCGTTCGTACCAGACTAACGCATTCTTGCGAGCACATTGGTTCAACTCACGGCAAGGTACGCGATCATGCAGCGCAAGATAGTAGCCCTTCTGTTGGGAGTAGCTTCCAAACTGAAATAGAAAACTATTGATCTTGATTCCATCAATTAGTCCATCGAAATTGTCCTTCTTGCGTAAGCGGGGTGTTGGTGCCAACGCTGAACTTGCTGATGTCCTGTGGGTGAAGCAGGTGTTGCCATCGTTGTGGCTTCGCTCGGATTAGTCGTCGCATGAGCCTGACTCAGCACATTTCATGTTGGTGGTGCAGCGTTGGGGTGCTGCATCGCGCTGACACGGACGGCTGTAGCCATTTGCTGGACCGCCTGTGCAGTTGTCTGTGTCTGCTGCAGCGTCGTCGACATGTTTGTCAGGCCTTGGACAAGGTCAGATTCGGCATTGTGGGTGTCACTTCTGCACTCAGATTGTCTTGACTCTGGACTCACGCTTCGTTGTTATTCTGCTCACCTCACTCATGGGTTCGCTTGCTCTTGATATTCGTTGTCTACGGTCGCAACTTGTCCGTCACAAGGGCGTGTCGTATTTGATGGTGCATAAGTATCGCCTCCTCGGCGTGTATGCAGCCGCCCAATCGCTAAAGGACCTCAATGCGATGCCCACCACAGTTCCCACCTATTTCAAGCAGCGCCACCCGTACTTCGATCAAGCACTCTGTGCCATTGACGGAACTCATTTCGCGTTATGGTACGACGTAAAGCGATTCCATTAGAAGCCGTGTTATTGTTTTTGCACCTGATGATGCTGCTACTGGGCTGTTCTGCTTGCTTCTTGTATTATATCTCTGCCTTTCGAGTTGGAAATAGATACGGTTGAAGTGGACGGCCAGAGGACCGTAATGCTGGTGGAAACTGTTGAGTCAAACGAATAATATCCAGTAAAATCAAAGGATTTTTAGGAAACGGCTCTCTATTGAAGTGTGGTTAAAATATGGAAGTCCCACTCACCCCCTCTGGCTGCCAGAGGGAGCACCCCCTCAGGAGGCGACTTTCACTCTAGCGATGATGCCATCAAAGGACAAATGACCACACAATTCAATTTGCCTTGGACTGAGCTCGTCTTTAAGAGTTTGAATTTTGAATAAGTCTAAATAAACTATCGGTTTAAACAGACTCTATCTAGCGCAATGCTATAGCGTATTCAAAGCAGTTCCACCTCTTCAGAGACCGATTTTCCAGCAGACGTGGGTCATACAATTCCATGTGGTAAAGAAACCCACAGAGAATCGAGCAGCTTGGCTTCTGCTAGGACCGAGTGGAAACAAATTGAAAACCATCGAAGCTGTAGGAATACATTCCATAGTAAAGCCCAGTTTGGCTACTAAGGTACTGCAGGAATGCATTTCTGCAGCACTTGACCGGATTCGGCAGATCACTGTCCCCAGCACCGTCCATGTGAAACTCCAAGGAACAACCCCTCCGAAGCATCGCCCCCACGGCCAAAATCTCTTCTATGGACTCAATTCATACTGCTGGGAGACAGCTACATTGAAAGAGGTATCAGCAGCAGCAAAATTGATCAAGATGTCGAGGTCCAGAGCACTTCCATTAGGCATCTTCAATTTCAACAGTCTACCACCAAGACTTCAGGAGCTGGTAACCAGCAATTGTATTCGTGATAACAGCCCATCCTGGCCACCAGATAATACGTCGATCAGGCAGAGCCTTCAGAACCTACAGGACTCTATAGTTAACTAATAACATAAATAGAGGATCTCTTACCTCCCCCGTAATGCTGGGGGAACCCTCGACTTATCAGAGAACATATGATACGATACACTGAATAAGAATCTTATCACGAAATGGGAGGCTCATTCTGCTAAATATAGCTCCGACCCTGCCTTTTGAAATGGGGTAATAAAGCAATTTTCCGTCGATAATGACATTATTAAAAAACGTTCGGGTTTGCGATCTCCATTTTAGCCTGAAATGCCATTATCGCCTCAAAATGGCGTTATCCGGCCATCGCGAACACGACCTTAAGTCAACGTTTTACGGGTAATTACGCGCCCAGTCTCGCAAAAACGGTTTATACTGACTGTATAAAATGTATAAACAGTATAAACGTTTAGATGTTTGTTTTTGTACTGTCAATTGCCAGCACTGTGGGTGGGTCCCCGCTCATCCACGACGAACTGTAGCTCCTTGCGGTGGTGCCTCGCTCAACTCAGAACTTTACTACACTTTTACAGTATATATTTGGTACATTCGAGAAATTCGAATTAGACGCTTCTCTGAAACTTATTTCAGAGTAGTACCATTTTCACAAGCATTCCACGAGCTTGGAGGGAGCTCAACTCGCGGATAAAACAGGCGAGCTAAGACAAACCGTGCGAGCTGAGCTCGTGAGGTTTTATTGCTTATATATTGGACAAAACTAACTCGCTGCAGTCGAAGCGTATCCGTTCCGGACATATGGTGAGCTAGTGACATAATCCGAGTCACATCTTCCACACAAAAACCAAGGTGTCGCTCAAACAGAGCGGGACTGCGTGCTCGTTTCTTTGAGCATTCCTGTCTGTCTTAGCAAGCAAACCCGCCTTCATTCGATAGCGCAAAGCCTAGCGATTCTAGTCCTCTCCTCAGATCTCATTTTGAGCAAGGCCTGGCGGACCTACGCACGTTCGAACATGAGCGAAAATCAGTCTCCTTGGGACGTCGCGTTGAGCGCCATCATGAGAGGAACGTCAATTCGTAAGGCGGCAAGGTCTTATGACGTCGACAAGGAGGGTCAGCGTCTGCGTGGTGAGGTGGTCATCAATGCCGTCAAGGGCAGGCGACCAACGTATCGCGTGGACACGAGCTCGGAATTGTCGAGGTCGTGGTAGTTCAGACCCACATGGGATTCTGCATTGACGAGACTGAGCTAAGATACATAATTAGACAGTGTGCTTTCTCTCACCACCCAGAAGGTGCTGTTCGCTATGATTTCCCCAACAAGAAATGGCTTCAGCGCTTTGTCAAGCGCCACAAGTCCGACATCTTATTTCGCAGCGCGCAGATCTTGGATAGAAAACGAGCTGATAACTCGACGGAGGAAGTCGTCCTCGGGTAAGCAAGTCGCTTGCAAGCTGTGCTAGCTAATGTTCCTCCTGAATGCATCTGAAACTGCGATGAAACAGGTGTGTGCCCTCAAGGTAGGGCCCACCCCAGAGCGATCTGCACTCGTGGAATGGCTGCAAACACGCGGCATGCACACGATCGAGACAACATAGCAATTATGGGGTGTATCAACGCGGACGGAGGTAGCATTCCTCCGATGCGGGAATACGCAAAAAACTGGAGTGGATAGATGGTGCTGTCGCCGGGGCTGTCTGTGTTACTACTGAAAGTTCTAATGTGAACGGAAACATCTTTTTTCATTGGCTGCAATGGTTCGTCAGGCAGATAGGTGCAACTCGCCCACAGATTTTGATTATAGACGGGCATTACTCGCATCTTACACAACGAAGCGTGGAGTTTGCTATGGCAAATGAAATTGGACTCTTCCTTCTTCGTCACATACGTCGCATTTTCTGCAGCCACTGGACGTCGGAGTACTTGGGCACTTCAAGCATCACTGTGGAAAGCGTTGACTGCGTTTCCACTGCACAACAACATGGCGCTACAGACAAAGGGCGACATCGCGAAAATTAAGCATGACCCCTTCCTGCAGCGTTTTCCAAGCGAAGTATCCGCGCAGGATTCCTCTACATGGGGATATATCCATTTGACAAGGATGTGGTGTTGTCAAAAATGGTTGGCTCCCTATCCTCGCAACACACCCAGCAGCTTCCACACGTTGCAGCGCTCGAGACAACAGCGTTTGATCTCCACCTGTCTGACCGCCACAAGAAGAAGCTGAATCGCGATGAGCTAGACCTTGATGCTCTTAATCTATATCCCCCGGGTCAAAATCCTACCGGTAGCAACACCCATATCCTACGCGTAGGATCGAGCGAGATAGATTTATGTAAGAAATTGTATTGCAGAGCATATGTCGTGCATGGATAGGTCATCTTGAAGCGTATGGATTGGACATTTTGAAGTTGCCGAGAAGTGTGAGTTTGGACGAGTATTTGAGCTCGAACTAAGCTCAACAGCTTCGCCTGCTATTATTAATTCGCAGTTCGTAAGAACTGCCGCTAGGGGGCCAAAACACTCGTCATCGAACAACCTTCGACCAATATTGCAAATCAGTCGACCTTCAAACAACAGAAGCAAGCTCCAACACTGCCAGTCGCACTTGAAGCAGCTAAATCAACAACTGGCAACAACTCTGTTGTTGGTCCCGCGCTGTACGCACAGTACGGTGATTCGAATTGATTTCACCACGTTTTATACAACCTGACTGACAAACAGACGTGTGTGTCAGATGTAACACTGGTGTTGCAATAGCAATTTGGTGCGACGGTGTAGCGTCATGCAATCGGCAAGAATTGCATCGCTGAGTTCGACTAAACCGTATCTTCATTCAGGGCAGCAGCTGGGGGTTCGCCCATGACGCCAATTAGGTAGTAAATGGAGTTTTCGTCATGAAAACGTCGCGCGACATAACTCGAGAGACCAGTAAGTAAATTTGCTGGGGCTTGTTCATCACATCGGAAATCGTTGCGTATCACAATAGCAACCACGATAACATACTACGTAGAGTAGCGTGGAGAGCTTTCAATAGCAACTGAAAAAGCAAACTCGCCCTGTACAAGGTAAGAGATATTCGTCATTTCTATAAACATTATAGCAAAAACAACGACTGATACCTGTAATCCAGGGCAGAAGCTGAAGCCCTCTACGACTCACAACTTTTGCATTTGCTTGTGGCTCACAACGCTCACATAGATATGACACTAAGTCCCTTATGGCTCGCAAACTAATGGTACTATGAAGACCCGTTTCAAGTTCATTTGTATACTATTAAAGGCGTGGTCAAACAGTTAAGCGAAGCCGTACTACTCTTTTAAAACGCATTACCACCATTTACTTCGGAACTGCTAAGCAAGCGGGTCCCACAGTCCGCGAACCAATACTAGTCCAGTCGTCTAAAGCACGTCCTACTTGTGGTAGCTAGAGTATGTGGGAACAATTTGGGAGGCATCGACCTTGTTGTTTGGTTTTACCACGTACCCGACATCCGGCACCAAATTTGGTCATGTTAGAGTGCGAATTCCGGTCTGCAAACTCAGTTCACGTATCTGGGGTACTTCAGTAACCTCTGAGCCAAGTTTGGGGCAGTGAAACGATGTCTAATTCCAGCAATCTAATTTTAAAGTCCATCCTACCGGTAGCCAAATTGGGGGATAGAGACTAATGTTGTTGCCTTTCACGCCGACGATCTCACCATTCCGAGGGATGTCCCGAGAGCCAAGGGAACATTCATCACCGACCTGACGTCTGGAGTGCTGCTAACGAGCGAGGCGGTGGTGGTGCAGCTAGCAGCTCGCACAAAGGCACCGTCTGATAAAAGCAGCAGGCGGCGGACAAAAAGCGGGAGCGGGCAGAGCATCAAACCATGGTGCTTGAAGACAAAGCGCCTCGAAAACAACGCCGGCAGGCGAACGAGTACCGTGTTCTGCAGAAAATTCGTCTGTAGACGCTGATAAACAAAGCGGGGGGGGGGGGGGGGCAGTGCGCAGCAAGCTGTTCCTCCTCGTGCCGATCACGTGGTGTCCGCTGCATGTTGAGTGTGCATTTAGTGGTATCTTTTCATATACAAAATCTAAGAGACTATCCCTCTCACATACTAAAGTTCAATCAAACCTTAAGTGTCTAGAATAGCGTCCGTGATGGATAGCCGTCACTGCAGCAAAACAAGAGCGAGGACGAGACTCGGAGAGCGCCAGCACAACCAAGCACGGGCTCCACCGCCAGCTCTACGAAGCCCACCGCAGCTGGTCAAGCAGACGCAAAACCTACAGCAGCCGAAGCCTAGCCGCCGCAGTAGCAAGACGCCAAGCGTGAGGCTACGCTTCACCTGCTGCGGGTCCTGCGGCTTGGATGCCACGATAAGCGTGCGTGGAAGGTGGGTGACGCTGTGTTTGTCGCTGGTTCAGGTGATGGCGTGTTTGCGGTCATCAAATTGTGCTACATGTACGAGCTCAAGAGGGTCACCAAACACGATGAACGAGCTCTGCTCGCTTCCTTGTGGTCGCCAGCTCACCATTCTCGTAATTAAGCGAAGGAGCGGGAAAAACCTCGTGTTTTGGGCTCGCGATTGTGACGCCGAGCATCAAAAAGATGGGTTTTCTGCTCGTATCCATGAGCTCGTGGAATGCTTGCATTTTCCCCATTAATTTATATATCGTGGTATAGCTTCAACTCCCTTAATCGTATAAAATATTGAAGCTACGTTGAACATGGCCCGTCAAACTTTATATCCTTCAGTTTATTTAGTTATACCTGCACTTCGTAAATTAAATGGTCTGATTTTTCTAAGACTTGATATATTAGTATCAATGACTGCCATATTGGCTGTGCACAAAATACCTGTTTGCCCGAATACCTTGGCTCGCTTTCAAACACCCATGTGAATGTTGACACTGTCGGCGACGGTTAACCTTCGGATATCACACTGCTGAAAGGAATTTAAATGAAATTTATATAAGATCTTTTGGGTTATTGAAGTAAAAACCCAATAAGTTAGTAAAAACAGACTTCACGCGCCAGCTCGTTGATTTGGCGAGCGGAAATTTTTGAAGGTTACTGCTCCCACAAATAAGTGCGGGAAATGCCTCCCCCCCCCCCCCCCCCCCCCCCGTTAGCAATTGGCCAAATTACGAACCACCGCCCTTCACTTTACACCGTACTGTACCAGCAACAGCGCTACTGCCAAGGTCACCGACGCGATGAGATGCAGGGCCAGCAGTAAGACCGCACACCACTGTTACTGTCACTGCTCACCGCCACCAAGATGTGCACGACGATGGCGATCCCCGGGGTGGCCGTCAGGATAGCCAGCACGTGTGCTCCGTGGCCCACTCGATGGTCGTGTCGACAATCTTGGAGAAGACGCCCCCTCCCGGTGAGCTCGGCCTTCTTCCAACCGCTCTCCACAAAGTCGAGGAATGCAGGGAGCAATCATCCACACTTGTATTTGTACGTCTGGCTGTCGTTGATGTAAGTGAAGTACATTGTTGAATACCTTGTACATGTACCGGTATCAAAAAACTAAGAGTTTCATTTTAAAAAAAGTAAGGTGTCTGAGCTGGAGCCCAGGCCGACAAGATGCCGGAGGAGATGAAATCCCCGGCGAGTCGCGAAGAGGTGGGGGCTGATCTCTCGGGGGCAGTTCTCAGTCTCTGCCGTACGCCAAGCTTCCCTGAAGAACACGCCGCCAAGAAGCCTCTGTCTCCGCCATGACCACGCGCGCCCCCCCCCCCCCCCAGCACCACAGTGTTGGCCATCGGCTCTGGGGTCAGCTCCAGCAGCTGTCCCGCCGGCAGCGCCCACCGATGTGACCGCTAGACCTCTTGTGCTGTCCATTGATTCCGACTGCGCATCTGATGAATCATCGGCCGCGTCGCCGCGCAATGTCCCAGGTCCCTCAGCGGCGCCGTGCTTGACAGGAACGAGGTGCCGCTGGTTCACCAGCACTTCGTTCGCTCATAATTCGAATACACATCACCATGATCTGAATCACAGTGAATCAGGTTTTGCATTCGCCACGCTGCGGTCATTGGTGGACGACGTTAGCGACATTAGCAATGCGATCGCCGCCACCGTCGCATCGTCACATCTGCCTCGCGTATCAATACCACGCGCTACCACAGCACCTACCGGTGAAATACCCGATGCTATTAGCGTAGGTTATACCACTGAGGTGTGCTCGCAGCTGCTTCCGCAGACAGCACTTGCCGATGAGAGGCCCATCTGTCCAAGTCATGCCATCGAGGTGTGACCGTTCCACCTGCTTCAGCAGGTAACTGTCCCTGGCACAGCCGTCGCGCTTGCCGGTGAGAAGCCCAGCGCCACCAGCGGGGGCTATGTCACCGAGGGGTTCTCGTCGTCATCACCGCTGTCTGCACTTGCCGACGAGAGGACCGGCTGTCCGGTCTTGCCACCGAAGGGTATCATAAAGACATTGCCCCTTGTGCTGACCAGGAGCCAAGCACCTTCGCGCCAGCAGCCGCGGCCAGCACACCGCCTGCCCGAGCGCCGCGCGCGCGTCGCGTCGATTCATATGTTCTAGCTTCAGCCACTTCTCGCCCCAAGCACTGCACCCGGTCCTTGCGCCAGACCCCTTCCGCTCACGCCATGCTTGCTCCGCACGCGGCCGGGGTTAAGCGCCTTAA
Source organism: Phytophthora podocarpi (assembly GCA_001314375.1). Classification (NCBI taxonomy): domain Eukaryota; phylum Oomycota; class Peronosporomycetes; order Peronosporales; family Peronosporaceae; genus Phytophthora; species Phytophthora podocarpi. The sequence goes on along the minus strand of LGSN01000698.1, from coordinate 9,467 downwards.
GCTGTGGAAGGCCATCAGGCAGGAATCAATCGCTGCCGCATTTCGCCAGGTGAATGTCGACTTCCCGTCAACCTTTCCATCTCAGACGTACAAGGCCACCGACGATGCCTTCGCACTCAATAAGCCGCTCCAAGTGCAATGTCGGAGTACATACGGCGGGCATGACCAACGATCTAAGATTTCGTGGATCTCATCCGGGGACAGACATGGACGACTATCGCCCCAACAAGGCACTTCTTCTGGCAGTACAGCGACATCAGTATCGTGGCTACGAGCACTGCTCCAGCATCGTGAGCGAAATTCTTCGATGCAACCGCGCGGACCCCACCCAAGATGTAAGCGTTATGGCCGAAGATGTCGTCAGGGCCTACCGCAACGCCTGTACGCTCAGCGAGTGTGTGCACATGTTTACTGGCCACATCCCCAAAGATGCCGCGATCATCCGTTACTTATCTGCAGCATTCGGCTGGACAGGCTCTGTTGGCATCGCCAGCGTCTTGGGTGGCGTGGTGGCATTCATCCACGTCAATACCACTGATGCGGCACACCCATCCGGCTTCTACAACTACCATTGGGAGGCGACCACATGAACGTAGCTTCTGACACAGGCATGCGCTCCGCCGACATCAACCATTCACTCCGCTTTGCAATGACAACGGTCATGGGCCCCGTCACCGTAAACGAAGAGAAGTTCACCCATGGAGCACGAGCTAGCAGGTGCTTGGCCTCTTGTTTGACACATCAGCATTAACTGTTGCTATGCCGCCGTCCAAAATCGCTAAGGCGCAAGGGCGGATGGACCACGTGTGTTCCGTACAGCTCGCCTATCACACAGTGACTTCCGTTCTCTCCTCGGATCGCTTCGTCACGTCGCCAAGTATATTCGTCCCGCTCAGGCGTTTCTCTAGCGGCAGCGGATTGGCGAGCAAGAGCTCCATCGATGTGCCAGCGTTCGCGTAACCGCCTCAATGCACGAGGACCTTATTTGGCGATGACACATCCTCCACGACCCAACTTTGAACGGTGTTTCCCTAGTGTACTTTGACAACCTCCCCGAACCCTATTTCACGGTGGTGACAGATGCATCAGACGTGGGATCTCGCTTGACCCAGCCAGAGCTTGTCAGTACTTTGAAAATATTAATATAGAAAAGTTACTTGAGTACTACCGGACAGATTAGTACTGAGTACATTTAAAAATTAATCGATTTGTACTACCTAGTAATGTAGCAATTGACATGATTATCAAATAATACTTTACAGTGAAGTTCAAATGAAGTCCACGGCGACCAGCGCTACAGGGCGTAGAGGGCCGGTGCTGGGAACTGAATTGCTTGAAGCGCATGTAGGCCCAGTTCACAAGCGGCTAGTTATGGCTACTGCGAAGATTGTAGTCATTCTACTACTTGATCCTAGAAAGAAGTTTTATGTTCGAGAGCTACTGCAATCCCGCACGGTATCTGCAAGTTCACAGGACTCAGATGGTCTATTTCGGGCTTGGAATGGCCAGATGCAGCGATCACAACTACTCCGATAGCCAAAGACTTGGGTACTGAGGCCTCGTGTACAGAGGACGTGGATGTGGATGACTTGGATGTATCAGATGCAAGCACTAACGACGCTAAGGTGCTTGCGAGTGTCATTGAGGCCGGAACAGATCTCCTTAAGCAAGCTCACAGAGAAGTCTACCGCACCATGCGTGCAGTCAATGCCCCACCGCGGCTTTATCCTCTGCTGCATTTAATTATGTGCCCACCGCAACGGGTAAACGTGTGATCTGCGGTGCTCCGGTGTCGAAGCAACGGCGGGATAAAACACTGGCGTCCGCCTTGAATGATAAAGCCGACACCAAGATGGCCGACTGGTATCTCCATACTGTTGAGTGGATTCCAGTAGCAAAAGTTCAAGGTGTCACTCCACCAGTACAAGCAGAGCAAGCATCTACTCCGCAGTCTTTAATGGATAACGCAGCACAAGCCGCCACAGCAGAGGAGGACATTTCACCGGACGAATTGATTGACGAGGGTCTAAAGCGTCTTTTGTGCATTCGGGGTGATGACTCGGAGGTGTGCTGGAACGTCCAAGCACTCCTTAGTGTGCGTATGGCTTGGTAGAAGCCTGTCAAACGCGTTCCAAGAGCGCGTGTTTTCGACGGGCGGCATCGTCACGAGCAGCCGTAGAACGAGTACCGAGGACCAGCGAGCAGAAAAGCAAGTGCTTCTGAAGTACAACTGGAGCCAGATTCGCATCATGCAGGAGGAGGAAGCGCTGTAAGGAGCTCCGTTCACGTCGTTCACGCTAGACTACTTATCCCACCATCCAATACTGGGCGAAGTACTACACTAATAGGCTCAGTAAGTTCAAAACAAGAAATTTCGCTTGTTAAGCACTTCAGTAGTTTTGTGAACACGCTCTTCCTTCCACTGCCAGTAGATTCCGAAAAGGTCCAATACTAGCAAGCTCTGGTCCCAGCGCTCCGGCTCGTCCTTACATATCGGTTCTCGGCACCAGAGCGTGGGCTCATCGAGCGTTTCAAGCGGGGGGGGAGGGGGGGGCAACGAGTTCGACATCAATTACCGTGAACTGTTATCGTGTGCGTTCGCAATCCGATCATGGACCCCGATATGGTGGAACGCGCTGACCGAGGCAAGTCTGATACAGTGCACTTCCGCATTGATAGCACAACGGCAGTCTCCTGACAGTCAATGATGCCGTCCCGCAACGCGCGCGCAGGTTCTGATCCGTCTCCTCAATCTTTGGGAACAGCAATTTGGTCTTTGGCTTTCTGCTTCCATATCCCGGGCATCGAGAATACGGTGGCCGACGCGGGCTCACGACGTTGGGAGAATGCTTCTTATTGTCATTTATTCAGCAAACTAACTTGCGGCTGGTCACAGGCCTCAACTCTGTCCAGCACAGCCGAGCTCGACAGCTATTGGAACGACACCTCCGCGAGCATTCCGTGGCCGACTCCTCCTTCAAGAAATACACAAGGGCTTTCACCTACTGGAAGCGATAGACAGCTCGCAGAGGCATCAGCTGTCGCCTCGACTGCTTCATGACCGACCAACTCCAACACATGTCCGAGTTGATCATCGATGGGTCGCTGCACGACTTCGGGTCCATGCAGACCATTCGCAGCTCCACCATCACGGAGACTCTTTTCGGCATTCACCACCTTATGCAAGCAGCGCGAGAAAGTTTCCCCATCGACCTTCCCCAGATCCGCACGCTCCTCCGGGGCGTTGTGCGTCTGGATAGTCCCTGTCGGCAGAGTTCGCCCGCGTCAGGCGCCCTCTTGGAAACGTGCTTCCATACGCTCGCCCTCAACGACCCTGTGGACCAAGATCTTTGGGGGGTGCTGGGTCTGGTGTTCAACTTCCTGGTGCAGCGATCCGAGCTCGGGCCAACACGAGCACAGCCTCTCGATGATTCACGCTCAAGAGCTACAATATTGTCGTGACAGACCCAAACGGCGAGGCGACCATGGATCCCAGCACATCCTCAACAGTTTGCATACATCTGCGCGGCTCCAAGACTAACCAGAGCGGCAAACCCATGCCTCGGATGCTAGCACGCTCAGGGCATCGCGTTCTCTACTCAGTCTTCGGAGCCCTGCTCCTGGCTCGGTCGCGTGAAGGACTTCCGCATGGAATCCCTGCAGCGGTATTTCGCGACGTCCATGAGCGCCCTGGTTGCGCATCGGCTGCCCGTCTGTCAAGGACAATTGAGAGCATCGAGCACGCTGCGGGCAAGGACCCGACCCACTTCGGCACGCACTCACTTAGGACAGGGAGCGCGACCAACATGTACCGAGTCGGCGTAGACGCATTCTCGATTCAGTTCCATGGGTGCTGGGTATCCGATGCGTTCAAGTTATATACAAAAGTCGGTGGCAGCCATCGCCACCAAGATCGTCACTGGGGCCAAAGAGTCGGCGGTGTTGCCGTCACGGACGTGTTACTACCACCCTATGCATGGGGGCGCAGCCCGACCCTTTTGGGCAGCCTGTAGCGCGGTAGCACACGTCCTAACTGTAATATCAAAGATTTGGCCCCAAACGTCGAGTGGCGGTGATTGTAGCGGAGAACCACTTTATCGGCAGGTTGCAGCCGAACTTAGAAATGCTAGAAACAGTGTAGACCTCTCGAAACCGATTCCTGCTTTTGCAGCAGTTATTATAAATGTTCCCTAATATCCAAGTTTGTGCGCTCGATCGCAGAATTCTTCTGTCTTGCAAGTGTTGTTGCAATTTTCATCATTGAGAATGCCTACAATTTCCCGTGTCGTATCTACTGTTTGTTTGATGCATGCATCAAATTTGCATCAAATGCCATTGAAAGGGCACCCACCAAAAGGATCCATGTCAAGTGAGCTCGTTAGTGCGACGAACTCGTCTGATGTTTGATGTGAAGCTTGGATCGTATTTATTTGACGCTAAAATCCTTTGTTGAATAAGATGCATGCATCGTATTATTTAACGCAGTATTGACGGCTCCGCCATGGATTAGGTGCATGCATCAAACCGACAGTTGTCGTACCTAATGCATCAGCCAGGTTAGTTGCAAGGTGTACCTGATAATTTTGGATTTGGCCGAATGACAAACCACCGGAATGTCCCCGTCCTGTGGCTGTGGTTACATGCTTATGAGATGGCGTAAATACAACAGAGACGATTTCTTGTGCGTCTCGTGTGTCAACTGGTGATCAAGGTGTATGAATTTACTTACAGTTAGTGCTGATGCAGCTGCTAGATATTGCCACTTCTTAAAATGTCAAATTTGTTCTGTAGTATTACTACTAGTGCTCTGATGCCTTTCCGCATCTCACTTGTGCGACAGATACCAACTGCAAAAGTCTTTGTGGCGATTAGAACCCAACAGGTCAAACATTTTACCATCTTGATTTCACAACTGCTGAAAGATTTAGACTACCACCTGCAATAAATTTCAGAGCTTCTTCGGGCGCAGCACGACTTTGTGAGAGTTTTCAGTTTCAGCAGGTAAGAGTGGTAAGAGTGGTAACCCCACCGGTCGAAGAGAGATGAATAGTGTGGAGGCTCGACATCGAGGCAAATATATCGCTGTAGTAGGTCTCGGTGAAAACACCTCTGGGGGAGCTGGCACTCCCTGAACGCTTATGCCGAGTGTATTCGTCAAGGCAAAGATAAAACTGTCTACTCCTAGCAAGCGTTCTTACTAGCTATGTGGGAGAAGAACTATCCTGTTCCAGCTGGGATATACGCCACCGTCTTATTCCAGATGCTCTACTAACAGTAAGGTTGTGTGAACAGTGCCTGGAAAAAATAAATAGCATTGATATTTTTCTACCACATGTATTATTATTGTACTATAAACATAACTCGTATTATTGATACTCATCGACACTTACAGATTTTATGGTATAGTGATGTCATGACATTTGCACAAACAACTTGCCATCGTGAGACCAAGTTGGTATGTTAGCGTTTCTCTCGTCCAATGATTTCAGACTACCTCGCACACTGTAGCTATTTCTTTCGATCTCGTCTCTCCTCCCCATCAACTTTGAGATGATAGAGTTTCTGCGCGCGAACCGTAAGTACTGGGATGCGCACATGATAATGGGAATTGACGTCAGTGACACTTGCGACAGTTAGAAGTAGTGGCAGAACATCGAGCACAATACAATTGCTATTGATCCTTTCTATATCATTGTGTCCTCATCACTAGGCATCTATAAACTTGGCATATACCAAGTTGTACCAATCTAGCCCAGATCGGGCAAACCGAAGGAATTGGCATTGATATGGCATCATACAAGCTACGAGATAAAGTGGACCACTGCCCGAGTAGCTGTGCGCTTGTCAGTGCTAGTCAGTGACGTGAGCGACTGCATCGTTGTTGTCGGAGACCTGGAGGTTGCTCAGGAGGTTGAATTGCTTGGTATGCAAAGCTCCTTCAAGTGAGATGTTCGTAAGTCTGCTTTTCGACGGTGGTTTCTCCCATTTCAAGAGCGAGAAATCGCTTTCGACTGTAGAGTTTCTAGGGAACGTTGTTGCAAGGCCGCCCGCAAAGCGTTGTAGCATTGGGAACTTGCCATCAACATTTTTCCAGCCGTCTTCGAAAGTCGACACACATTCCTTGTCGGCAGACTCGTTATCGACACTGCGGCAGAATTGATCATGAAGACGGTATTGGTCGCACAGTGTCGAATGCTCTTGCTCAATGGCATCAATCTCTGCATTGCTCCAGTGCAGTGCCATTCGGCCTCGGTGTGTTGCTATCATCGCTGACAAATCTCGTCCTTTCAGCTTGACCAGCTCTCGAGGAAGAGCTGGCGGAAGCTGTCCTTCCCATGCTTCATTTTTTGCGTTACGTTCGGGTTCGATCGAGTTGACTCCCTCAATCAAATTTGCTATCATACCAGCAAAATCTCTTGCCACGTGGGCTGATGCGTCCGGCCCTACAGTATCTAGGATACTAATCGCAAAAGTTAGTGTCCGTCTTGAAACGGGGTTGAGTGAGAGAGCTGCGATTTTGCTCCGGTTTGCTGAATGACCGCCTATGGCGTCACGTCACCGGTCCCCCCGTTTTGCTTGCCCATGGCACGTGCGTGAAGCACCGAAGGCCCCCACACAGCACGACCACACACCAACACGGACGAGAGCCACCAGCAGAAGCACGAGCCTGAACAACCAAGTGAGTTGAGGGCGCGAGGAGTTTCGGATAGCAAAGTGAGCCACAATGCGTCGCCTTACCAGAAGCCTCTTAATTCGGGCATATTCAACGGATAGGACTTGGCGCGATTGTCCGTAAATGCCAAATCTATATATGCCTGCTCATCACTCATGTATTTACCGGTATTATTGTAGGATAAGTTTTATTCTGCCGGACACCCCAACCCTATCAACAACAGTCGTAGTCGCCGGAGCCAATCAGCGATTGTTTTATTACAAAATTCAATTGAAACGCAGTATTTCAACCAATTAAAGATGAATAGGGTTAGGAGAATTTTGTATCGTCTTATATCTGGAATTGTCCGGAATTTGTGCCACTTACACAGTAATGTTCTATACAAATGTCCAAATGATAGACTCAATTACAGGATAATTTAAAAATAGTCCGGATGTCGTGTTGAAGTGAAACCACCAGCAAAGTTAGCCACGGGTCAAGATAGCACATTATTAGCTTAGCTTTCTCCTAGATAGTTGCGATGCGTAGAGCCCCGCGAGGCTTCGACACGCCTGCTGGTACGCTCGGGCAAGAGCTCGCAACTGTGAAGGTCTTCAATGAGTTTCTTGTGTCGCCTGAACTAAGTAGTGATACGTTAGACAAGATGCATTCTTCTCTCTCACAAGAAACTAGCTTGCCCACGCAGAATTTCTACTCTCTACTAACAGCTTCCTCGATAATTTTACAGACCAAGAAGAGTGATAAAGCTCGAGCTCCTGATGGATTTTTATCAAAATCAACTGCACTAGGCTACTTCTCTCAAATTGCAAACCTGCTCCGTGAGCGCTATAAAGATGCCCTGTCCGACTCGAAGCGCGTAGCTAAGATTCGCGACAAAATGGCTAGCTCGATCGAGGAGCGCAATCTCCGCGCGAACGTGCAGACTAACGACGCTCCAGGTTGCACTGTAAATGATATGTGCTCTTTGGTGGAGCACTTAGGAGTGCATACTGATGTCGCGACGGGGCTCAAGTCCGTACATGATGCTGCACTACTTACTATCATGTGGAACACATTTGGTAGGGCAATCGACACCTGCTTCGCCCGAAAGCAACAACTATCGCTGGCGGCTTCTGGCGAGCTGTTCTTGCGAATTGATCGCATCAAGACATCGGTAGTACAGGGGGTCTCTAACTACAAATCTCCGGAGCGTTGACAGCAGTGCATGCTGCACGCGTTTGGCTTGCTCTTTGTGTGTTGTGACGAACCATCCGAATACCTGTTCCCTCTAGTGCCGAGGCATGCCGTGTCTGATCTTCCTGGAGGACAGACATACACGCAGGAAGAAGCTGTGATATGCTGGGAGAGCCTGCAACAAGATACCGATACCGAAAACATGCCACCACCCAAGCGACAACGTAAGCGCCCCAATATTGCCAGCTATATTACCGAGGTAATTCGAGACACGCTGAAAGAGATGCCGCCCGCTCAGCAGCAAGCTATGATGCCAAACATGACAAGCCACCCCTTGCGGCGCGGCTCTGCGGCGCACGCCAACGCGTCACCAAAGCTTGCAATCCAGTGGATATCAACCAGGGGAGCTTGGCTTCTGGAGTCTCTAACAAAGGCATTTGCATACATCGGAACAACCACACACGAGGATCAGAGCGTTGGGAAAGTATTTACAGGATACGATGCACCAGATTTACCTGTATTTACACCCAGTGTCCGCGATTTACAGCAGCGCCTCTCGGTTGCAGAGTTTGGTCAGCTCATAACCCTCCGCGACGAGCTGTGCCAGAACGTTCTCGGGTCGCCAGACGCGCGGTACAACGTACCTCATGATGTCGTTGATGCCACGTTCGCAGCGCTGCTGATGCACATGACGAGCGTCCTTGATAGCAGTCACAGCAGCGCTGCACAGCTCACACGTTTCGAGTACCAGCTGCACCGTGCCATCACCGCCACTAATTTGAGACTGGGCTGCCATATCAGCACAACGACATGCTGCGACTGGGGTGAACATCTCGCTGCACGCTGACGTACAGCAAACCACGCACAATTAGCAATGCTGTCACCGGTGGAGACACACTTCTTGCATCAACATTGGAGAACATGCTCAAACAGTTAGCCCAAATCAATGACCGACTGGCACGACTAGAAGATACAGTACCCAATTATCCTGCAGTCGCACATCACTCAGGACCTACAACACCGGAAGCTGCCTCCTATTCACGTCTCCCTGCAGCGCCATCTGCTCCAGAGACGGCGTCCACGCTTGCAGGCTGTGTGCTGAATTGGTACACTAACAGAATCTGGGAAACCATTAAGGGTAAACGAGAACAAAGCAAGCGCGCTGATGCAAAAGCAGCAGTCAATATCATGTTTGCACTGTACCAGATGCCATGCACGATCGCCGAGGCACCACCACGATCCGACGCAGACGCGTACCAAGCCTGGAAGCATGAGCACTAGGACCTTGCCTTGTCGCTAGACCGCACTGCAAACGAGCGCTTGCACGCATTCGACGGTAGGAAACCAACAGCAAAGGCTTCGTCGTTTCGCAAGCGTTGGCGAGAGCTGCGAGCATCAAATCCGGCCGCATACGAAGATCTTGGATCGCAGTACCTTGCGCTGAAGTCCAACGGCTCCATCGTCGACTCGTATACGCCTGCATCGCACCAATGGACTGCCAACGGCCTTGCTTAACACCTGTATCACATTACACCAAGCCATAACGCACAAGTTATCGTACGTAGAAGAGATTCTAAAGACCAAGACACACGCTGGAGTGCTGTCCGACTACGAAGCGCAG
>LGSN01000697.1:0-22653 GCA_001314375.1 Phytophthora podocarpi | reverse complement strand
GGGGGATTTGTCAATTTGTCAAGTTGCAGAAGAACAAACCACAGTTTAGTGAGTCTTGGATGTCGCTGTGCAATATGGTCCCAAACTTATCCAATATCCCTGCTCTGACGGACGAATTCGAAGAAGTGGATGATCACGGATATAAGGAGTGGTCAGCTTTTCGTGGGCGCAAAGAGTTTCAAATAGCGCTGAGTCCCGAAGAAGTTGAAGCCATTGAATCAATGACCTTTTCGCCGGACGCTTCAATAGGGCAGCCCCCGGGTTTGTTTGCACATCCTGATGGCCTTTGTCAACAAAAGTAAGAGACGAGAGCCGACATCTCTTTGACCATTCAGCTACGTCTAGTTTCTTCGCTTTCATTCCATTGTCGTTTTGGCATCAAGTCGTCGTTTTTACAAACGAGTACGCTGTGGCCGGTGGTAGCCCACCGCCTAAGGATGTGGGCTTGGACGAGCTTATGAAATGTTTAGGGATCTTATGGTACATGACTCTGTTTGATAAGGGCGAAATGAGGAACTACTGGAGTGACAATGAGGAGGCATCTATTTTCCCGGGGCCAACTCAGCTAGTATGGATGCGGTCATGAGCTGGAACAGATTTATCTACATTCGCAAAAATTTGAGTTTCCGTTCTAGCGTCACAGTCGCTGATGTTCAGAGAGACCCTGCCGCACGAATTCGGCCGTTGATCAGTATGCTGAAGTCACGGTGCACTCACCATGTAGTTGTTGGCCGGAATGTTGCGGTTGGCGAAGCTAGTATTGCGTGTCGTTCGCAGTATGCACGGCATATTATCGTTTATAACCCACGAAAGCCCACCGGCGAGTATCATTTCAAGTTGTACGTTTGCTGCTGCTCGACGTCATGGTATGTCGTCAGCTTCAAACTTCATTGCTCGAAGATCGCCTGAATGGTGTAGTTCCAGGACCCGAAATTTTGCAGCTCGCAGAGCTAACAGCAAAGTCGTCTGAGATTCGCTCGCACGTGATTGAGGTCACGGCATCGTTGAAAGGATCTCGCCGAATTGTCAACACAGACAAGTTTTACACTTTATGTTTGCTTATGGAAAGTCTGAGGGCAATTGGATTGTACGGTCGTGGAACTGTCCGAACTTCGAGCAAGCATTTCCCGCACTTTACTATGATCAAACCAGGAGACACGAAACCTAGAGGCTACATGAAGCAAGGTGTATGTTTAGAGCAGCATATCGTTGCTGCTAGTTGGGTGGATGGCTCGATTGTAAATATTGTCTCCAATGCTGACGCTTCCACCCTCATCCACAGTGTACCGACGCATAGGCAATGATAAGGTCGCTTTTGCAGCCCCAACATGCGTCAGCGAATATAACTCCGCCGTGCAAGGTGTTGACAGACATGATCAAATACGTGGTCGCTTCTCGTTGACCGATGGGCATTCCTTTCAGAAGTGGCACAAAAAGTTGGCACTGGCAATGATCGACGTTGCAAGATGTAATGCCTATATCTGCCATGAGTTGGCATGTGGTAAAACCCCTAGCGGTGCTAGTGATCCGTGGCAAGGCACCAACGATAGTTCACAGCCAAATGACCGCGGTAGCCATAGAGCGTTTGTTGTATCACTTGTTCGAGAATTGTTCAATGGAACCTGGAAAAAATGGATTGATAGAGACGATGGCATGGTGTTTGCTGCAAACAATTCAACTTCTACACCTTCCCGCGCCTCAGCCTCAGAAGCAGGTGCAAATGAGCGGGCAGATCTTGCTGATCAGTCGCAGCTCTGTGTGGCGAAAGAGTCTTGGGTTGTGCTGAAAGGAAGAAGCCGGACAATGCGCAAATGCACAGTGTGCAAGTTCGAAGGCAGAGTTGCAACCGAAAAAACGGATTACTGCGAGACGCACCAGGTTGCACAGTGTAAACGCACATATCCCGTTGATATCACGAAGCCGCACCTGTGCCGGCAAGAAAGCTGGACTTGCTGGCAAAAGTATCACTTGTTTTACATTCCGAAGCAAGTCTACACAGTCGATGGAAATCTGAGACGAGCGTCGTCAATATACAAAGCGCAATCTCGATTTTTGAAGGAGCGCAGAGATCAGATAAGAGAACCAAGTAACAACGCTTTCACGCTAGCTAGCTAGTCACAACTCAATTGTCACTACATTATTTCTGTATCACAGTTCCTTACCTGTATTACTGTATAGGGCCACCGCGTGGCCTCGCCGTTGCCGGGAAATGGCGGATGAAAGAATAAGACTTCCCGGTGTAGGACACANTAAGACAACAGAGACGCCGGTCGTATGTTGTGGTTCGTAAGCTAACGCTTCCTCCCCGCTAAGGTGCGTGTGACCCCCGTCACAATTACAACTTTGAAATGCCTGCATATTTGAAATCATCAACAGTACATCCTATGCACCTGCTAGTTTTCTTTTTACCTAACCAACGTGACCTTGCAGTTTAGTTGCGCACACAAACTCAATTTCCGATCATACACCAAGTCTTGAGCCACAAGCTGTAAATACTGATCATTACCTTGGGCCGACTCAGCTGTTTGCCAGTCACTGTGCCACGAAAACTCAAACTGCGGCCTGCGTCACCACTTTCAGAAGCTTCACGGGAAAAAAACTTATATGACGGTGTACTAGTCCGCCGTCTTCGTGTTGATCTCCGCCTCCATCTCCGAGATGCACGGATGCACGAAGATCATACGTACGACCGACGTGCAAGCCTGTAAGCCACTGATGCGAGCCACGAGACCTACACGCTGTGTGCCATGAAGCACTGCGACGCCGAGCGCGACAGGAATGGACTGCGTAGTACGGCACCTCCACCAGACCCGGGTAAAGCAGATTGTCGCCTGCCACGCCGATACCCTTCACCTATAGACGAACATTAGTGCGTGCTTCGAATAGAGATAGCGAGCGCCTGCCGCACGTCTCGATTAGAGACGTGAAGTTCACCACGAACAGGGTACGCTCAACACAGTGCTGCTGATGGAGACACACTTGAAGCACAGAACTGCGAGAGGCGTCTTGATCTCCGAGTCCACTGTGACATCCAGGTCGAGAACATAATGACGAAGTGGAAGGTGGCGCTGGCTTTGAAGATGCATGGCGACTTTGAACGGATTTTGGAGCCTTGGCTGGGCAGGACTTCACGTCGTACGAATTCTCGGTGGGGTCACCGCGTCGTGCTCTGGGCGTCGAAGAACACCGAGCTCTCGCGCTCGATTAAGTACATGAGAACAATCGTAATTAGGCCGAGATTCTCGTAGTCCTTGGGGATGGAAATGCGGCACTTGTCTTTCAGCTTCTCCATAATTAGGTGCTTCATGCACGAGGTTTTGTAGTAATGACAAGAAGCCTCCTCGCTTGGCCTTGCAGGGCTTCTTTTTCGATGATCTGCATACTGGAAGGGACTCAATAGTTTGATCAGATCGTTTCTCAATTGTGATTGGCAAAAAACCGTTCAATGTCATGCCCAACAACCAACATTTGTTGTATCAGAAAGCGGTAGGTTCAGACATTTTATCTTGGCTCTGTTATAGAGAGAAACAGCATATCACCCTCTTTTGCAAAACAATACTTCAGGTATTCTTTTCAGAACGATAGGGTTAATAAGAGATGCCAGCTGGACACGATCGAACTCGGATTTAGATCACCCTACCCTCATTTAGACCTCTAAATACTTTTCGTGGCGTATGATTTATGTTGGGGATGTGTAGTTCAAATCCCTCTTTGCGGGCGATTGGCAATGGATATTCTGACCGGTTTTCACAATAATTATTAAAATACATGTAATTATTATAATAGGTTTGACTTAAAAACAATACATGTATTAATATGAGCCTGATACTTAGTCAGCCAAGTGTCAAGGGCGATTGGGTCGGAACAACCGCGCACGGAAATTGTGAGTAGAACTCACTATAACACTCGCGCTTTTGTGTTTAGGTCGTGAAATACGCTACTGTTTGAGTAGCAACGTCATGGAAATTCCAAAATCCTTTTTTGTTCCTGTATCCAGAGTCCATTCAACTTGGTCTGAAATCCCCGAACATTCCATACCTTGCCAAATACGATCGATCGATTTTCAAGAAACAGGACATTTATATATGATAAAAACCGATCGTGCAACGAGCCAAAGATGTTGATGCAGCTCATGACGAGCGATGTATGAAAATGGACGTGTGTGTTTCACGATAACCTGCACAAAGTGTCAGAAGAGGCTGCCAGCCAAAACCACAACTCGTTGATCCTTGTCCAGCTCGTCCATGCCGAAGCCGTAATCTTCGAGCAGCTCCAGTGCACGAGTGTTCTCCAGGATAGGTGCTATCCCTGGTTCGCGAAAATTTGTACTCGCTCAGCGCTGGGCTACTGGCTGCTTAGACTTCCGTCGTGTTGTTCACGATTTGGTGAACGCCAAGCAGTCCATTGCAGCGCGGTGGTACATATTGTCTAATAAGCTTCGCCGGCTACGGTTTATTCCGGCACGAGCGGAAACGCTAAATTACATCCCCCATAAAATCCGGTGCTGTTTCGGGCGACAGCACGGCTTAGTTTTTGGCAAAATTATTTCTGGCACTTCAACTACTCCCACCTCGTCTGATGTTGCACTCAGCTAAGATGCGAACGCGGTGAAGTCGAATACTTACGCCTAGCTCTTCGAGGTCGCGGTCAGTTGCCTGGACTAATAACGCACCGTCAATACCTTGAGCGCGAAAGTTGGCGCCGTAGCTGCCGTTGTCAAGTCCCAGCGAGTCCAAGAAGTTCTGCACCTCGCGAACTCCCCACTGCTCCATATCTTCACCTCGAAGTTTAAGCTGTTGGTTCTGCAGCTCATCAGACGCTTTCTGCCGTCGCCTACATGGTGTTGCCAGTCCCATGACGCGCTTGTGCTCGTCCACTCTCGCTTTAGACAACGACGCATTCACACGCAGAACGAGATCGTTGCGGACCTGCTCGTCCTCCAACAGCGTTGACTCGAACAGTGAAGAGTACACCCCCTCTTTGCGTTCACGGTCCGACAGCTCTGTAACAACCGCTGGCTGCGAGTGAGACTGCGCTAGACTTCGGGGGCCACCGACCGATCCGCGACGGTCTTTGGTCGCACGATAGATGGCCTCCTTGCGTTTGAGCTCGTTCCTGCGCTGGTACAAGTCCCCCGAACGAAACTTGAGATCGTTGACGAGGCTGCCGATCCGAGTCTGCAACCGACGGCGTTTGTCTGGAAGAACTGCGTCTTTGAGACGTGCTTGTAAAGCAGCAAGGTCGTCTCGCATAGCACCTAACTCGTGCTCTGCCCGAGTAATTAGCTCCCGGCTCAGTGCAATATCCTCGCGCATGGCTGCTTCTCGGGGGTTAGTTGATGCTACTACGGTGCCGAGTAAAGCGCAGCTTTCGCCTCGGTTGGCAGATTGAACATTCACTCGTGTTGATGAAGTGTTTGGCTGCTCTTGTTCTTTTGCTTTAAGCGAGGCTACGGCAGCAACAGAGTCGCTGTCAGAGTCGCATGTCGATTCAATAGCGTCTACCACCGGATCAGAATTTTCAGACGATTGCCCAAGTTGAATTTGTCGACGTCGAGAGTCTGCCTCCCGTTCACGCAGCAGCAACTTCGACGCAGGAAATACGCGCCGAATACTGACATCACCAACCCAGTTGCCAAACAACTGAAACGCGTAGTCAGGGTCTGGTTCGCGAAGTGCCGGGTGATCTAGGTGCATCAGAGCAAGGAACGGGTTCTGCGTCAATCGTAGCACCTGTAGAGACTCGAGGAGAGTGAAGCCTCTGAAGGATGCTAGGAAATCCAAATCAGCCGTCATCTTGAGCAAGTAGTTCACACCGCGCCATTTGAAATTCGTAGCCTGTGCCTTAACTTGTTGTTGTTGCTGCCACTGCTCGATGTCCTCGACAATCTGCACACTCACGGAACGCAGCTGCTCGATGATGCTCTGGAAAACCATCGGTGCTTTGGATATCCCGGAGATCTGAGGTTGTTGTGGCTTTTTCATCGCCCCGAGGAGTTGCTGCAAAGCCTCAAGGCAGCCCTCGCGCTCGACGATTTTCCTAACAATGTCTAAATCGTAGGGCTTTTCGAATGAAGCGCATGGTGGGAAAACGAGTGCAGTCGAGGAAGTGTCACGAAGTACACTCGATTCGGGGACTAGCGAAGGCATTGGATGCGGTCTTGCTCACGGTTGGACGAAGCTGAAGGAGTTTATCCACTGTATAATAGTTGGATGAAGTAAGCACACGATACTCAAAAGAGCATCACATTGACCATGCGAGACGGAAATAGTCCGCCAAGACGCCGCAAAATAGCCTATCTGGAGGTCTGATGAATAATTCGGGTGCGTATTTCATGAGGTATCCACTCAGAGATGCCAACAGGATGGTCACGCAAAGCGTTCAGTTTCCGTGAGTTTGCTTTATTTTCATCATGGTGTCAACGGATCAACTCAGCTCGGGGCT
The DNA here is from genome assembly GCA_001314375.1 of Phytophthora podocarpi. Classification (NCBI taxonomy): domain Eukaryota; phylum Oomycota; class Peronosporomycetes; order Peronosporales; family Peronosporaceae; genus Phytophthora; species Phytophthora podocarpi. The sequence continues at coordinate 16,209 of LGSN01000697.1, read as the reverse complement.
ACCTGATGTATTTCTATCACCTCGTGGCGTCAGCTACACGACCAACCAGCCTGTCGGGCAATAGCCACCATCTCCCCTGTCATACACTGCCTCTGCCTCGTGGCAGGTCAGGACGGACCCTCATCTACTGTAAATGTCGGGTTAGTTCTTGGTCGTGTCTGGGTCAAAGCTGTCCAAAGTGTACTCGCCAAGCTCTCCCTCAGCACTATCCTGGCTGCTCGCCTTGCCAGCAATACGAGCCGCCTCCTTGTTGTTCTGCTTCTGGATGTTTCCGAAAATGGAGAGCGCCGACGCTACCATGCTAGAAGGGTCGTTCACGTTGGATGGCAGTAGTACTGTCGTGCCCTCCTTGGCGATGTTGCCAAAGGCGTCCACGTACTTCTCCGCCACCTGGAGTGCCACAGCGTCGCGACCACCTGTCTCCTGAATAGCGCTCGAAAGCCGCTGGATAGCCTCGGCCGACGCGTTCGCCTTGGCCAAAATGGCGGCGGCCCCACCTTCTGCCTCCAACACAGCCGCACGCTTCTTACCCTCAGCCACATTAATGTATGCCTGACGTTCACCCTCCGAGTCCAGGATCTCGGCACGTTTCCGACGCTCCGCCTCAGCCTGCATGTCCATAGCCGCCTTGACACTGCGGGGCGGGGCAATATCACGGATCTCGTATCTCAGACACTTGATACCCCAGGCCTCGGACGCCTGATTGATCGCCTCCACAATACTCAAGTTGAGCGACTCGCGCTCCTCGAACGTCTTGTCCAGCGTGATCTTGCCCAGCTCGGAGCGCATGGTGGTCTGTGCCAGCTGCGTGACGGCGTAGAGCGGATCTTCGACCCCGTAGCTGGCGTTGTACGGGTCGATGATCTTCACGTACAGCACACCATCGATGTTGATGGTCACGTTGTCCCGAGTAATGGCCGTCTGCCCGGGGATCTTGATGGCTTCCTCCTTGAGCGAGTGTACGTAGGCGATGCGGTCCACCAGCGGGATCAAGAAGTGCAGCCCCGGGGTCAACACTTCGTGGAACTTGCCGAAGCGCTCTACGACCCACGCGCGCTGCTGCGGCACGATCAGCACGCCCTGCAATACAACAATAAAACACAATATGACATTAGCAATTATTATACTAATCACGAATGTGACAATTGGAAATGAACGTACGATGTTGGCCGGAGTGTCCTGCAGGCGAGGCATGCCACTGTCGTCGAAAGACTGCGCCAAAGCGGGGCGCGAGCTGTGGAGCAGACGCGTCGCCACCGGCTGCAGGAACGGGATGGAGGCTCGCGTCACGACCAGCTGTGGACGCGTCTGGCGAGCTGCGGCGCCCAGGAGCTTCACGGCGAGCATCATGACAGGGAGTTCTTCCGGTGTGTGTGTGGTGGCGGTCACAAAATGACCACCATTCCGACACACCCTTCAAAATTGATCCCTTGGATACCAAATCTTGATCTCAAATCACAATAGTATTTTTTGTGTATGACCAATTGACATGTCCTTTTCCGCCAATCACATCTTTTTACGCCATTTGCGCACTTACCAGTCGAGTCCCGCACTGAGCTTCCTCGTCTTCCTCGCCATGAGTCGACGCGGCGGCGCCTCGGACGACGTGGTGGGCGAGCGCAGCCCCAGAGAGCGCAGCAACAGCGTCAGCAGCGGTGCAGGCAGCTCCGGGGCCGCCCCCGCCGCGTCTCCGCAATTCGCGACACTCCACTCGAGGGTCGGCAAGAGATATCAAGCCGCCATCCCCGAGCTGCTCGCGTCCCCGGCGGACGCCGCCGAGCTGCTGTACAAGAAACAGGCGCTGCAGCAGCCACGACCCAGATACTGCCCCGACAGAGCCCAAGGTGGGGCGTCTACAGAGCCGTAGCATTATTATTTTTATTCTTATTTTTCACGAAATTATTTTATGGATTATGCAGAGTTGGGGGTGGAGTTGGACAAGTATCTCAAGCTGGCGCGGTCGCTGAGAGACGGAGCGACGTTCGATACGCAGGAGCAGGTGACGACGCTGGCCTTGCAGCATCTGCATCGCTTCGACTACAACACGACGGACGCCGCGTGCTCGCTGTATGCGAGACACAGTATCGAGGTGCCTAGTTCAGCTGCGGGGGGGAACCAGACCAAGTCTACAGCAGTTGAAGAGGCCAAGAAGTGGCTCTTGAAGTTCTATTGCTGCATGAGACTCACGGCCATTGATGAAAAAGTGCTCGAGCACATGTGTGACCTGCACGAGAAAGCAGAAGCCAGTGCTGATGTCATACCGGCCACGGAGGCTGGTGTGCTAGCACGACTTCTGACGCGTATTTTGAGATGGAGAGAGCAGTGTGAAGCTGTGAGGAAAGATAAAGTGGATCGCGCACGGCTACTGCATCTACTGCACCAAGCGGAGGATATGCAGGTTGTCTTGCCAGAAAAAGAAGTAGTCGTGTCCAGGTTACGAGTGTTTGATGTCGCACTAACGCAGCTGAAAGAAGCGCTGGAACATAGCACCAAACGGCATCAGAATAAAAAGGTGGAGCTGAAAGAGCTGGATGAACTATTCGAAGCGGTGATGGCGCCACAGCTCATTTTTCCAGAAGAAGGCAGCTTCCGTGAAACGGTAGACGAGGCGAAGGAACTTAAGTCTACAATTGATGACATGCTGGCAGAGGGCAAGGTGAGCCTGCCCGTAGTACGTGATGTGTTGACCAAGATCGAGCTGATACCAGTAAATTTCGAGCAGGAAGTGGAGCAATTTCAAAATAAGATGCTAAGCGCACAGACGTGGCTAGCAAAGGCCCGCAAATGTATGCCTAATCGTCGAGCGACGCGTCGAGCAGGTGGTGCAGACACAAAGAAAATGGATCTGGAAGCGATTCGGGCACTTGTAGACGATGCACCGTGTGAAAATAGTACCGAGATGTTTGAAATGCAAGACTTACTGGAGTGTGCGGACGAGTGGGCCGTTAAAGTGAAGGAGGCGATAGATGGTGGTGCCGACGTCACGCTCAATCACCTGAAAGAGATCTTGGATGAGGCCAAAGACATCCCTGTGGTCATGGACGAGCAGAAATTTTTGGAGGCTGAAATCGCTGCACGTGAATGGTGTACAACAGCCGCGTCGAAGCTGGCTTCTCGCAAATCTATTGAGGAAATAGAGGATCTGATTAAGCAGGCAAATACGATTCGGGAACGCATTCATCCCAAGAAGCAGTCACGTTGGAAACCACAGGTAGAACGCGATATCCACGCAGCAATGGATCAAGCGCGCAAATGGATCCATGAGCTCCGAGACAACCTCGGTGTCGCGGCTTTTGACAAGTTATTTGCCTCGTTGCCGTCGTATATACCCTCTTCGCATACATCCAGATCGTCATCTTCGTCAACAGCACATGTTGATAGAAGGAAGAAGAAGTCTATGGATGCAATTAGCAAGCTAATTGAAAAGTCGCAGGATCTTGCGATTGACGTGTCTTCATACACCACACCACTCAACGACTTGCTCCTGAAGGGTGTTGAAGCGCAAGCTGAAGCGAGCGCTATTTTGATGAGCATTGGCTGCTTGTCGGGAACTACCGCTTCTGACACAGCAAATGATACGAACAGTATGGAAATTGACTCAATGCCTCGAGAGCTAGGTGATCTGGCGCAGGCGTCAGCTCTACTTGAGCGAGTTGACGCATTCCCGTTTACTTTTGAGGAGGGGCTAAGTCTCGCCAGCATCGTTGAAGGTGAGAAGAGTTGGGCGGCGCGCGTTCGTGAATGCATCCCTCCGCGGCAATCGAGGAAAAAACGCCTAGCCAATGACCCGTTTTCAACAGAGCAGCTGCACGAGTTGTTGAATGAGTCCAAGAGGTTGCGTTTTCTGTTTCGTGACGAATTGCGTATTCTATCGAAGGAGCTCAGTGATTTGACCATATGGCGCGCGAAGGCACACGAAGTTATCGATGGCGAAGTAAGTGCATCTATCGGAAACGTGGTTGACTGTCTTCAAGCGTTTGATCTACTTGTGTATGAGAAGTTGCAAAAAGCAAAGAAGAAGCTTCATATTGGCGATGTGGTTGCCAATGTTGCAGATAAAGAGAGTAACGAGAGTACCGACATGGACGTGTCATCGGCGCCGCCCAGTGAGGCACCGAAAGCTATTAAAAAGGAAGAGGAGAACAATGGGTGCGCGATGGATGTTGATATGGAGGGCCCGGACGATAGCCAGACGCCAACGCAAGGCAGTAAGCAAGAAGATCTTAAACCAGAGGTTGCCAATGGTGGGAATAGCAGCTTCGAAAACGGTGCTCAAGCAACAGTGGTGCCTGACACAAAGCCTGTCAACGCAAGTGATGTTGCCGCTGTGAACCTGCAAATACTAGAGATACATGCCGATTCGATTATGACCCATGTTAGAATTGAAAGTGGCTGCATGCAGAAGTCGGCCACCAAGAATGATGAAGACGACACCAGTGCGGAGGATTCGGGGACATCGTGGATGGCAAAGAATGGGCGGGACCTTATAGAACCAGTCCTGACAATGGCGGAGGAAAGTTTTGACGCAGTTAATAGTTTGGAGTTAAAAGAAGCTGAAGCTCGGCAGACAGTCGAGGAGCTCGTACTGGCAGGAGAGGAAGGCGATATTACTGAGAACATTACGGACGAGTCTGTACGAGCATTGGATGGCTGGAAGCAACAGCTTGTGCATGCACAAAAGGAAAGCGATCTGCTTAGCGTGGAAGCTCCGGAGCAACAGGCTCTTACCCTTATCATATCGTTGCTGGAGTGGTTACAAGGGTCTCGGTCACTTTTTTACGATGAGATACTTCCTCTCCAGGACCTCGTCGTAAAGGGTGACAAGATAGCTGAGACCCTCGTGGAGATTAAGTCGCTTGATGTTATAAAGCCAGAGACACTGGAAACTCTGGAGCGGATGCTTTGGCCTCTACCATACTTGAAATCCCATGAAAAGGTGGTGCTCGAGTGGACTGAGCGCGTACACAAATGTGTGGCAGACAAGCATGCGCAGGTGAGCGAACTGCAGACATTGCTTGATAATGGTAGCGGACTTCTACTGGAGCAGGGCGCCTTCAAGATTGTGATGGACGAAGCCAAGAAAGCCAGGCTCTGGCTATCCAAGCTAAAGAAACGTTTGCGAGCTCTGATGACAAAAGGAGTTGGGCGAATGAGCATAAGTGCGGCTCGTTCTCTTGTAGAGGAAGGCGAGGATATCGCGATTGACATGCCTGTGTTCGACTTCCTCAACGAGCAGTTGGAGATCGCGAACGACTGGGAGAACCGCGTGTTAGGGTCTGGAATCGAAACAGGCCAGGCGCGCGTTGCGAATTTGCTTGCATTGCTCAATGAGTACGAGTGCGCTCGACTGGTGATTGACCTCGACATGCATCGAGATGTTCTGAAGACCGCCACGGAGCGCTATTGCATTTGCCGCCAACCTTTTGATGGATTGATGATTGGGTGCGATCACTGCGACGACTGGTTCCACGACAGTTGCATCGGTATGTCCAAGGAAAAGGCCGAGAAGGTGGAGCACTACACCTGTCCGGTGTGTACGATTTTACAGGAGCTTGCAGCAATGCTGCAGCACGCGAAGGTGGCTGGACAGCGAAGCAACTTGTGGGACATGCAAGAGTATGCTAGGGCTTTCGAAAAACACCAGGCCAGTGCATTACGAAAGGTTAAGCGTGAGGAGAAGACGGTCGAGCGTACTGAGATGCTGTTGTTTAGCTGCAACAACCAGATGAACCAGCTTCGGGCGCGGATCGACGACATCGAGCGTGCCAAGGCCTGCTTGTCTATCAATCCTGTTGCTGGAAATGGTACTCTTGGGCAGCAGCAATCATCGAAGCAAACGCCGCAGATCAAGCCTTCTACTGCTGCGCAATCATCGACAACTCCAGCATCAAACGCAACTCTTGTTACGGCGACTGCAGCTGCTTCAAAACCTATTGCCAGTGTGTCGGCTCCTACGGTCGCAGTCGGTGCAAATGCACTTTTACTGGCGGCTGCAGTGGCGTCTACCGCCACTACTACTTCTACAAGCAGCAACAGTACTGCTACGTCAGGTGCTGCAGCGGCGTCAACTCTGGCGGGCATAAATGCAACAATCTTAAATCGCCCGCAGTATCCTAGTATCCTGATTCCGCCCATGCGCGCCGTCAACAGCGTATTGAAGAGCGTGCCTAAGCTGGAGGCGGTAGCCAAGCCGGTTACGACGATTGGTGCAGCCAGTGCAATCAGCGTAAATGCGGTAAAAGATCCGAGTGGGCTGCCAAACAGTTCTATGAAGACTACCTCGATAGTATCTTCTTCATTGGCTGCCCCAGCTAGTATTTCTGCCTCGCCCCACCAGAAAACAACAATTGCCACGACTACGGTCACGGCTGTGGCCACGCCCACCACTACCGCACCCGTTTCAACTTCAGCAGTCCAGCACGCTCCAAACCCGACGTTGCTGAATCCGATGGCTGCCACGTTGATGGGGAGCACGGAGCGGTTAGCAGCGCTAGTGGTTGCAGGTGGTGTGGAGCAGCAACTCGCGAAGATGAAGAGCGAGCACATAGAGGCGAGCAAGCAAGTGGTGGAGCTTCAGAGTTCCTTGCGTCTAAGTCGCGAGCGTCTGACGAACGCTCAGCAAGCTCTTCGCGAGCTCTCGGATGTTTTCCATGCTCGGCACCGTATGCTGCCCTATGCACAAACGTGGGTACGGCAAGTAGTGGCATTGCTCAATACGACAGCTTTGCTGTCACGTGTCAACGTTGACTTCACGAAATTTCTCCCTCGCGAGTACGCAACCGCACTCGATCAAATGGTGCGCCCTGCCCCAGCATCAGCCACCAGTCCCACATCGGTACCAGCGTCTCTGAGCATCGATAAACTGTTCCCAGGTGTGGACATGTTCGCACGGTTGCTGCGCACGGTATCATGGAGTCAAGTTGTGGTGTCGTTGTTGCAGGAGCGGCCGTCACGTGGCGAGATCAGTGATGCCATCTCGTATGCCACGGAGTATGGATTCTGGGAGGACAAGAAGATTCTGACACCGCTGCGCAGCTTGATCGGTCGCGTGGACGCGTGGGTGTCACGTGCCCACAAGTGCATGACGAAAACTGGAACTAAGACGCAGCAGTTGTCCCGATTGAAGGTGTTGATGAACGAATACTCGAAGCTCCCGCTGACGTATGCGAAGACAGCAGAACCATTGGATGCCTACGTTAACCTGTTAACAGGCGTTGGGGTTAAGTGTAAAGTCAAGAGTGAGGATGGAGCACTCACGCCTGAAGCAGCAGAGACTGCCGCTTTAAAGGCTTTGGATGAAGCGATGGTCGGCCTATCGTCCTCCCTGGCGGCATCTAGTGCAAGCGCCACGGGTGTTGGCGCCACGAAGAAGCTAGCGCCACGGAAGCGGAAGGCGTACACTCGAAAAGACAAAGCTCCACCACGCTCCTCCAAAAAGATGAAGAAACCACAGGATGGATCAAGTGGCGCGGATGTGGTCTCATCATCGACCAACTCCGTCGCCTTAGCCAAAACATCGAGCGTGGGGTCGACAACCAAGGCAGCTCAGGCTGGTGTTGGTGCTCCGCAGAATACTTCAACATGATGCGTGGATTCCAATATTGGATGAGGTGTCGAAGTGGACCTATGACGTATGAAAATCCTGTATCAAGGCAGACAGACTGTAGAACGTAGACCACTGTGTGTCCGGGCAGCAGGAAGAACAGACTCGTGCAGCGAAGGTGCGAGACAAATTGGCAGAAGCTCAACAAATGCAACCATATTGTGAACAAAGCTTCGGCTGGAGAGCGACCGAGAGATTACGTGCTGTCGAATGGTCTGCAGTCTGCGTCCTTCAACTGACGTTGCTGCAGGCGAAGGCCGTTACGTCCGGTTCTAACTTTATAACTTTGGGCTGTCGTTGGTGTGTGAAGCCGAGCGGCTCAAAGATATTGTCATGTCTTCGTTGCTGACACAGCTCTCGGACAAACCAATCGACACCAATGAACAGCAGTTTGAGCTTATTGCAAAGTCCGATGTGGCTGAGGAGGAAAACCAGGCAGTGGTGAAGGAAGAAGCCAATATTTCGGTTGAAGAGGAGGGGGCTGAAGAGAAGTGCGAGGTACCAGTTGAGGAGGATAAAGGAGAAGTAGCTGGAGAAGAGAATGGCGGGGTAGCGCCGTGGGGTGACAATGAGACGAATCAAGAGACCGATACTGGTGCAGACGACGATGCTGACGATGGTGAAGGAGATGCATGGGAATGGCAGCTTCGAGTTGTGCAGCGCGTGAGCGAGGGCATGGTTGGTCTCAACTTGTTCACTTCCGGCGGTTTTGACTTCGTCGTGGTACTAAACGTGCAACAAAATGCGTTGAGAGACTTAGAGCCGATCGTGGGGATGGCTCGGACACTGCGGGTGCTGAACGCGTCACAGAATGAGATCGCTACGCTACCTACCATCGAGTTTTGGACACAGTTCCGTTGCCTAAGCCTGTGCTTTCTCTCTCAGAACGCTTTAAGAACGTGGTCGAACGTGCAAGGACTCGAGGGGTGTGCAGGATCGCTAGTATGGCTGACGTTGGCCGACAACCCTCTCATGTCACTGAAGAATGCGCGCAGCTTCGTGGTAAACAAACTACCTTTTCTTAAGGCTCTCGACAGCTTCGTGACTACCGACCAAGAGGTTATTAAGCACGCACGTCCAAACGCTCGCTTTAATGCACTAGAACCGCGACTAAATCTCGTACATTTACACATGCCACTCGAGTTCGAGACTGATGATGCTGCAATCCTCTACGCACGTGAAACGGAGACAGCCGTTGCGGGCATATTTTTCGACAACAGCCCAAGCGTCCGTGCGCAGAAACTCATCCGGGGCTACCTCTCTCGACGTGCTAATTTCCCGCGCTTCCGTACTGTGCGCGAGCTCATTATTCACGTTCAGAAGCATATTCGTGGGTTTCTGCTTCGCCAGCTCATTAAACGCCAAATTTGTGAACTTGTGGCAGCAAACGGGGAGTCGAAGCTACTAATGGCTTCCGTCGCAGCAGGTCATGGACATTTGTCACCACTAGCACGTCGATCGTTTGAGAAAATGCTGCCGATGATACGTCGCTGGCGAATACATTTCCAAGCCAGAAAACGCGCTGTGGCCATCAAGAAGATTCACTTTTGGTGCCAAATGATGTACCAGCGGCATGCACGTCGATCTCGACAACTTCTGCGTGATCAGCAAGAAATCTGGATCTACTACACGCCAGAGTTCGAACAGGAGCTTCTCACGCTTGCAGCACGAGTTGCTCGTCGCGATCCTTACCTCATGACTTTATCTCGCGAAGATCGTCTTGAGCTCCTTCAAGAGCGTTGCGCACGATCTGGGATTAGTGTTCTGCGCGGGCCAAAGCCAAACTCGAACGTTGTGAGACTGGCTTCGACTCCAGATGGGAAGTCCTTGACTCCAGCACGACCGCATCAACTGCAACGTGAAGAGGACGAGGGCTATAAACTGCTCCGCATGGGGCGAGATGCACAGTCGACGCTTGATGCGTCCTCGCAACACCCCATGCGCCGTGCAACTTCGCCGGGCTGGCCAGCACTGATTCGCGCTTTTCCTAGCGATACTGTCCTCGAGAATCAGTTGCTTGTCGCCGAAAAGCGATTTTTACAGCAAGACCTGGAGCTCATTGTTTCCATCCAGAGTCAGCATCGACAGACTTTGGTTAACAGGGAAATGAGTGAAGGCAAAAGTCCTACGAGACTGCAGACGACGATGAAGCACCAGTCTCGAGCGGTGCTGCTCCACCTAACACAGGTCGCCCGTGAACTGCGGCAGCGGTTGGTGATTTGCAATCGAAAAATCCTGAATGCCTGTGTGAAGCAGCAGCAGCGCCGACGTCAGCAGCAGGTTAGCAATGATACGCAGTTCTCCTTGACGAAGGCGAAACTTCGTGCACGAGGGCACGCACCAACCCGATGGGAGCGGCAACGGTTAGTCACTTCGTCACCAGCACACTCTCACGGCTACCGGAAGATGAAAGTGTTCATTCCATGGACTATTGATATGTATCTGCATATCGTGGCGAGTCTCGATCGCGCCGTGTCCATGTGTTCTGTGGGACCAGCGAAGGCCTTTGCATTACCGTACGAGGAAGCAAAGCGTGCCGACGCAGCTTTATTGATCCAGTCGGCATGGCGTGCCTCGAGGTGCCACTCAAGAAGAAATACCCTTGAAGTCACGATAGCGCGTGCTCTTGTGTGCATCCAGCGGTGGTGGCGATTTCGCATCGGGCTCCGTCGTCGACTTGATGTTCTTCGCGCGTGTCTTCTCGTAGGAGCAAGCATCAATTCCCGCACACTCTTTATGGAAGCCAGCGTTTACCACGCACTTGTTGACTCGTGGCCGGAAGTGCAGGCCGTTGTGACTCGACATCGATGCCATGAACACCGTCTTCACTGCCGAATCGTCTCGGGAACGCACGTGGAGCTTGCTCTGACCCCAGGACAGCTACTTCTCTACAATGCCAGTCGAGAAGAGCGTTCGATTCTGCTTCCCCAGTCCCAGTATCATCAAGTCTCTTCTGTGCCTTCTGCTCACGTAAGCTCGTCGAAGATTGAGCTCTGGTCCAGTCAGCGTTGCAGTGCGTATTTACCTGTTTGGATGCCTGGTACTCCGGATCCCGAGCAGGAGAGTATGAGTTCGCGGTTTGAGGACGCAGCAGCGTTACTACTTGTCGATGGTGTGCAGGTCGAGCCAACAATCATGGAACGTGAGCTCATGCTCGGCATCACACAGCCACCTGTGGCTGAAATATTCGCACAAATGAACCCGTTCTGTGAGTTCCCGATGTGTCAGCGCGTTATCGACTCAGCCACACGAGTGATGGATCTCGCTCGATGGCTGTCAGTACACAAATCGACGAGAAACTGGCAGCTAGAGCCTTCACAACTCGGGGTCGAGGCCACATCGTTCGTACGTCTCACGTTTGAATCCATGGACGAGGCGCGGAAGCGCGTACTACTGCTCCTTTGTAAGACGTTCGATCCTGTCACGAAGACGTACGCGCGAATGTTCTCGCTGGAGGCCCTCGTTGGTGCTACATTTCGGCATCATCAGGTGAGACTTCGTTGTATGCACCTGAATTTCGCTATTGATGGATAGAGCTAACTCCATGCATTGTTTCAACGCCAGTGGGCATTGAGTCAGACTGCCACGCGAGAAGAGAGCGCTGCTATTCTCGATGAGTCTCGCGTATGGTTGCAGGACGAGTTCCCGTCCAGGTGGTGGGTAAACACCGAACGTAAGCTCGAGACGCTACACGCTGGACTAGAAGCCCATGGTGCATCTCAGTCCATGTCAAAGGGCAGAGAGACGCAGAGCGGCTTAAAGACAGCAAAGCTGCCTCCTGATTTCCACATACAGCAGATTCCGCCAAGAGAACCTCAGACTCTGGAACCAGTGCGACCATCGGAGATGGAGCCCCGTGGACCTCCTCGTGTGTTTCCCAGGCCTCTTCATCCAGGGTCGTCAGTCAGTAGCACCGCATCTCCAGTGCCGCTACATGTGGTCGAATCTGCTCTGCCTTCAGCTGCTGAGCGGTATCGGAGCGATCGAATCGTTGCTACAGTGCCAGCTCATCCTACTCAGCCACAGAATCCGCCGCGTTCCGCGTCTCCTTCGACACCACTCGGTAGCAGTCGTCACCAAATGCTGGTGAATCGACTAGGGAAACCCTGTTATGCATGCGCCGAGGACAAAGACTACCAAGAGCTGCAAGCTCGCGAGCATCAGGTCCGCGACTTGCGTGAAGAGGGCGAACGAGCGATGGAAGCACTCATCGTGGACCGCCGTATGCTCCAGCGAGAGAAAGCTACTGAAGCGGCTAACACCAAGTTGGACATCGACGTCAACCTGCAGCGCATGCGCTTTGAACGTGAACTAGACCAGATGCATGCTCGGGATGTGCTGGAGCAACAGCGACATACCTCACGACGCCGCAAACTGACGCGGAAGTTTGAAGCAAGTTTTGTCACGCAATCGGGGGCACTCATGCGGCGCGCTGCTCGGGCTGCCGTTGCGAGCAGCCTCAAGGCAGAAGAGCAGGAGCAGCACCGTCTTGCCGTTGCTGTAAAGGCCCGCGAAGCTGAAGCGCTCGAGCACCGCCGTAATGCCAAGAGTTTTTGGTTCGTTCGAAATCGCCAGGAGAAGCGAGATATGGATGCTGTACGGCAACTTCGATCTGCTGAAGCCGACAAGGCAGAGCGCAGTCGGCTAGCAGGTCGGCGGCAGAGGATGAACGAGGACAAGGACATCAAGAAAATGCTACGGCTGATGTAAGTGCTCCTCAACTCCAAGTTTTGGCTATTGTCTCTCACCACTCACAATTTGTGAGCGGTGCAGTCGTTGGTGCCTGACGGCACGATGATAGATGACGGCTCCTTGTGCCAGTGTATACACTATGATAGGATGCGATCCATAGTGATCAAATCGTTGATTATTTTAATTTGAGCATGAAGGTTTGCAGCAAGGAGGTTGTTCTGGCAAATTTTGGTGAAAACTCCAAGATGTGTTTTCTGGTCATTTGCTTCCGTATATTCTGATGCGTACTTGAGAGGTTTTGATGGATCCCCGTATCGATTGTGGTGTTTCATGGCGTCGTGATTCAGAAACTATCCCAGCCATATTCTTAAACTATTCAAACACTCATTGAAACGAGGTTTGAACTATCAGATGAGAGCACTCAGGCTCAAGTACAAAACTACATGTAGTACAGTATATAGAGTTCCACCAGGGCTCCAGAGTCTAACAGCACCCAACTAATCACCTCCCTACGTTGTTATGCGCCTCGCTGCGTACGGCGAAAAGATAAGCACTTTCAAACTGTGAGTGGGCATTGTAAATTTCGTGAGCACATCTTCGCTCACAGGACAGCCACGGGGTAACTTGTCACTCAGACCCCTTTTCGCTCGCTACTTTGGTATTAATAATCACCCCAAAAGGGAAGTTTTTCTCAACGTTGATTTGGTACTTGACAAATCACCATTTACCAAATTAATTCACTGTCTCCTACCACGTGTCGATTCCGAGAAGGGCGCGGCAGCCTGCGGTTGCGCGCTGGTAGCCAAGGACACGAACTGCTGTGACGCTCAGTTTGGCAGGGTTGATACCCGAGTCCGTTTTTGTTTGAAATTCTACTTACAAATATCCAAGACAGGATTCTCACTGCCGCCCCACGTTTTTCACAGTAAACTTACCGTCATCCTGAACAAGGCGTTAGAACCTGGCAAAACTAGTTTTTCTGCGTCTTTGCGTTTCAGAGCAGTAATCCATAATTGGACGGTAAGTTACTAGCAGATTCCAAGTAAAAAATCGCGGAACGAGTTTCGAGATTTCTTGATACCGGTAAATAATCACAAAATACGCGAGATTATCGATTTTTTTCTTGATAGCCTGAAAACATGATAATGGGTAAAGCCCCTAGCAACATTTACATGACAGCACTAACAGCATCTTCAATCTGTTGGTAAGGTAACTGTTTCCTGCACTCACCGGCCGGGATTGGTCGTGTTGTCAGAGATCGATGACTATATTACCCATCGTATACACGGTGATAGGATGCAAAACGTTTTTCCAATGTTTTGCATGTACTGTAGAGATTGAGATGAAAAACGTGCTCCAAAACTAAAGTTCAAGGTCTAACGACTACCCATCGTATACACCGTGATAAGATGCAAAGCCTTTTTCCAAATAACCAGAGAGAGTTTCATGTGGATAATAAGCTGTAAGACGTGCCGAATCAAAGTTCAAGGTCTTTCCAATGCAGCTGAGATGCCCTGTCTTAGCCTAGAGTTAGCAGTACTATTAATACATGTAGGAAAGCCACACGTTTACACACAAAGCTTAATAGATGCAGGGCTCCGAATATCTGCAGGTTCCGATTTGTTTGTCTTGATGCCTGCCTTACTTTAGCTTGCACGCTAGTCCCTGTTCCTGCTCAGTCATTCTTCTTTTTCCTTTGACCCGCGCACTCGACACAACCACTCTACTATGGTTGGCACCGCTCGTGTTGTGGCTCTGTGTGTTACTGCTGCTGCGACACTGGTGAGCGCCGATACCCATTACGAGTACAAGACGCTCGATGTTGATTACAGCTTCGACGAGAATGAAGAAATGCCGCGCAGTGTTATCATGATGATTCCGGATGGTACGGGCCCCAACGTCTTCACGCTTGCTCGCACCGTGCTCGACACGAGTTTGGAAACCCGTCTGCACATTGACCCCTACGTCATGGGCACCATCCAGACGCACTCGTCCACGAGCTACATCACGGATTCAGCTGCGGTCGCTACTGCCTACTCCACGGGGTTCAAGACTTACGACAACGCTATTGCTGTGGACACGTTTGAGCAGCCACTGGGCACGGTGTTGGAGGCGACTAAGGCCCGCGGTATGGTAACGGGCATGGTGGTCACTTGCCGAGTGACACACGCAACTCCTGCGTCGTTCGCAGCGCACGTTGTTGACCGTAACTCGGAGGATGACATCGCTGCGCAGTACGTCGCGAACAAGAATGTGGACTTCTTGCTGGGTGGCGGCAGTAAGCACTTCAATGCGTCGATGCTGAAGGAGTTGCAGGATAGCGGGTACACCATCGCAAACAACTACCAAGACTTGGTGGACTACCAATCTGCGAATGCTGACACGGGTGCTCTTCGCCTGTTCGGTCTCTTCAAAGACAGCCACATGACGTACGAAGTTGACCGCGTGCGTGCAAACGAGACGACTGTGCGGGAGCCGACTTTGCCAGAGATGGTGGATGTCGTGCTGAGTCTGCTGCGTAAGAACGAGCAGGCCAAAAAGCACGGCTATTTCGTGATGATCGAAGGTTCTCGCGTGGATCACGCCGGTCACTCGAACGACCCCGGTACGATGGTGAAGGAGGCAATCGCGTTTGATGAGGCGGTGGGTGTTGTACTGAACCACGTAGATCAGACCCCAAATACAGCCATGCTGTCTGCAGCCGACCACGGCACTGGAGGTCTTACACTTGGACGTAGTGGCATGGAATACCCATACCCATGGTACCCTACACAGCTACAGCAGCAAAACATGTCGACTGAGGTCATGCAGGAGCGTCTAGATGAGATTCTAGCAAGCGATGAGTGTGCTGTGGGAGCAAACGAAACGTGCAAGGCTGTGCTGCTCGAATCAGCCAAGGCAATGCTGACCAATTTCACGAATGTGACATCCGTCACGGATGAGGAGGTTGCGAAACTCGTGACGGAAATCGCCACTGCCGTTGACGAGACGCGCGATCTGTACTTCGTTCTGATCGAGCTGGGCCACGTGATTAGTGCGCCCGCCTGGATTGACTGGACGACATTCGGTCACATCGGCACTGATGTCAACCTCTACTGCCAGGGCCCACTGATCTTCGAGCGCATGTGCAAGGGGGTGCACGAGAATGTGTACCTGAACAAGCTCATAACGACGTTATTAGGCTTGGAGCACCAACAGGAGCTGGAGACGATGAAGCACCGCAACATCACTGTGCTGGAAGACCCGCTGGCGTTCTAAGGAAGGTCAGCCATGCTCTCAAATGGTGCTTCGTGGAAAGTTGCTATGGTAGTTAACTTCAGAAGCAGTAAACTGGTTCAATACACTTGCACGAGTCTTGCTTGAAATAGGGAAATACGTCAAAAATGGTGTTCGTGCAAGCTTAATACAATTTATTTCGGCAAAACCTATTGATTTGATTTCATCAAGTTCATGTGCGAACAGTTCAGCGTACTGGTGGTGCTTTTGCTTGCATTTCAAAATCTGACATAATAATTTTGAAATCGTATAAATATGTGATTATACAGGACCTCGATATAAGTACTGACCTATACAAAACGAAGTATTCGCGCTGCGTTTGCCCAGCCAAGAACCAGCATGTACTTACCTCGACACAGTACTTTGTGTCTCTTTGCCCAAGTGCGTCTGCCTGAAGTAGGTTCAGATCTCGCCAAACTCCAGAAGGAAGCTCAGTGTCTGGGCTCTGTCCGGGCTAGCAAGGCACCCTCCATCCCTACTGTATCAAAGCTACTCAAGCGAGATATCGATCAACGCCAGACAACTCTACATTTCCTGGGCCGCAATATATAGCTTCGCCCAGCATTAGGGTGTTGTTGAAGACGAACGATATAGCCCATGGACCATGGGGTGATCGCGTGGCTCAAGCAGCGCGTGCT
>LGSN01000696.1:0-24322 GCA_001314375.1 Phytophthora podocarpi | reverse complement strand
TCGACTTTGACTTTTTGGCCTACGGCAAGTGCCGCTACGACGCATTCAAGTCTCGCGTGACGCTCAAGAACTAAAACGATTTACAGTACAGCAGCGACGAATTTATTGACATGTTCCGGTGGTGAACGTAGGTAGCTTTTAGGTAGGTTTCACTGCAGGCGGACGACCAGCAAGCAAGCAGCGACATACAGAGGTATTGAATGAATGAACGTAGCGTAGCATATTCGAGAATGAATCCCTCGTGGTCGTGGTAATCCCAGTTGATTAGGTGTGGATAAATGTACTGATCTTGCTGACGTAACGGCTGTGCCCCTTCATGTGCGCGAAAGTCAGCTACTACTCGACCATGCCTGACGTCTGCTGCTTCCTGTAGACGCCGTGGCTTACGATGGACGATCTCACGACGTTCCTCAACAGCGTCGAGTCTAGTGCCCGGAAAATCCTCAAGCAGCAGAACAAGAAGCAGCAGCAACAGGCCGCTAGAGATCGTGTGGCGCTCGCGAAAGGATCAACGCAAGCTGCTGCTGCTGCTGAGACCAATGGCACGAATCACACGCCCACGCGAGAAGAGCTGCGCGTCACGTATACATCGGGTGGATCTCTCATTATCTCGGCGCCAGTATCTCCAGCCATCACCAACCAGCAGCAGTCGACCAAGCTGCCGCGTTCTCCAAGTCGAAGTGAGGCGGCAGATGGCGGAACGCTGCCGAGACTGCCACCTCCGCGATCGCCAGTGGCTTCCGTTCCGCCTGGGAGTATTTACTTGCCACTGCAATTGCCAACGATCAATCGAAAAGGAAAGCCGGTGCCAGGCTCGAACAACACACCAGGAAAACGATCGTCGGCGCTCAAGCTGCTCGAGTCGCCGCTGTACAAGTCACTGACGAAGCTTCGAGCCGACACGGGAGGATTTGGCGTGCCAGCGGGGGCGTCGCCTGGTCAAAAGCTCAAGAAGACGCTGCATGAGGTGGATAATGTGGCGCTGTTGCTGCGCAAGATGGGCCTGCATGATTCTACTGGGGCGGGGTCTCCAGCTCATCGAGCCGATCATGCTGTCGACAAGCGAATGTGCAACGCATGTTGGGCCAAAGCTGACAAGATCACAGGCTGCGAGCACCATCCACGAGTTTTTCCTAGTGGCAAAAGTGCAAAGAGTATAGAAGGAGACGCGCTAGAATTGTTGACGGGTATGGAGTTGCAGGGCCCCACGAGCTGGTTGTCGGACGACTTGTTCGTCAAGTACCGCTCCGAGAGAGATCGAGAGAAGCTGTGGTTTGCCTATGTGAAACTCAAGAATCAGCAGCAAGAGACCGAGGCGCACGGGACTTCCAACGCCAAGGAACAGGCGAGTCTTGCTGTGATTCCCATCGTGACTCGCCATCCCATTTGCGCGCTGTTCGAGACACTTCAAAGCCTTGAAAACCTGCGCACACAAGCTGAGACTCGCAAGCGCAACCTGACCAAGACATTCATCTTCAACGTGAACCACATCTGGCTCACGAACCTCGACCACTTCAACCACCGACCTACAAGGCATCGTATAAGGGAGCAAACACCAGAAGAAGAAGAAGAAGGCGAGCTGATCGACCCTGAAAGCCTTTCATTAAGCGGTCGACGAGATGAACAAGCTATCCGTGAAGGATATTCGCAGATCCAGTCGATTTCGAGCGAACGAGCGCTGAAACAAGCAGTCTCAATTGGAGGTGGGCCTTCCTACCAGGGAAAATTACCGACAAGCACTTCGCAAGCAGCGCTGATGCCTTCTGCGAGTACTCGACGGCGAAAAGCTCCATCAAGAGGAGAAGGCACTCCCTTTCGCCCATTAAGTTTGCTAATTTGCGGTAGATGGGATCCTGCTAGTCATCCCAATGTCCTCGAACGAGTACCAGGTGTGACGCTCGTAGGGAACAGGCCTACTCTTTGGTGGAGATACGAGGCCGACCACGAAGTTTCAGACGAGGGCGTGCTCTCGCTGGAATATACCAAGACTGTGGCTCTCTTCACGCGCAACAGCACGCTATCGTCGTCAAACTCGCTCCTCGTAATGCTCGTGCTAGCACTAGATACGCCAATATCGTCGCCATTGTGGTTTGCGTGGCACGTTGGTTCCAAGATGCCACCTCCAGAGCTCGAGGCTGCTTGTTACGCACTCGCAGAGGCTGAAACAGGCTTTGGTCGAGTCTTGGCGTTAGTTTCTCCCTGCTTGCAGAGTTTGTTGACTACACGACTCGAATCAATACTGGACGAGTTGCTGCCTGGAACCATTACGCTGCTCAACGACGCGGCTCAAGAGGACGATCACTGGTTAGGCCTCGCAGAGCTGCCTTCTGCGCCAGTAGGCCATCGTCGTGGCTGGAGCGAATTCACGGATCGACACACCTTCCGGCAGTGGTTCTTGCTGACTCAAGGACGCAGAATAGCCCCACGCTACGACGTTGTAGCGCAGTATTGCAGCGTCACCATCGCACACCCGAACGCACCTGGCGTCTGTGGTCGATTCTGCTGGCACGAGACAAACCCCATGGAGAAGCATTTGTGTCGACGTCGTGTGGAAGAGGATCTTCTCTACTTGATCCAGAACCACTTGACCAGCGGGCCCAACGACCCCACCTACTTCAGTGTGGCTATGAGTCACGAAACCATGATAGACGCGCTTGGAGCTCGGCTATCGAGTTACTTGGCGATGGTGGCAGAACGTGAAGCTCGTGCAGCCCACGAGAAGAAGCTGCATGAGATTGAGCAGAAACTCGAAGCTGGTCGACTAGCGCTTGAAGCTAAGAAACAGGAGCAGAAGAGGTTAGATCAAGAACTCGAGGCTGCAGCAGCTCAGGCTGAAGCTCGGAGCAAAGGTGGACTCAACAGCGCGACGGAAGAAGTTGTAGAGCAAGAATGGGCTCAACGACTGGCAGGGTCCATCGTGTTAGAGCAACAAGGTCTCTGGGAATTGCGAGAACTCACTGTAGATGCTAGTGACGTCGTGTTCTACCACTCGCTCAATTCAGGATTGCCTGTAGCTCGTCGATTCCTGTGGGAACCACCAGAGGAATGGCAGAAGACTGACGAAGATGACGACGACGAAGACTCGAAGCCGTCCATGACGACTCGAAGCACGATTTCCGTAGCTTCGAGGGCCTCAACAACAAGCTCTGCTGAATCCTCCGTGACGGCAAAGCAGCGAGCCAATACAGAAGCCCAGGCCGAGTTGATACGATCTCTGCTCGCGGACGAACAGTTCTTGCAGCAGCTTAAAAACAAGCTGGGCTTGTCTTCGCGGTCTCGACCGACAACAACTCGTACAGGTAGACGCAGCCTCGCTTTTGAGGACCAAGAGGAAGACGAAAATGACGCTCGTCAAGTCGACTTAAACGATGAAATAGCTGCACTGATGGACGAAGGCATGGACCGATCCAAGTCAGCCCTCGTGGCTGCCAAGATGGCGAAGTTGCAGCTTCAACTAGTGCCTCAGGCCAGAGCTAAGGCCTCTTTGCCCGTCAACCACCGTGGCGAAGGCTGGAAGCGACTCAAGACCTCGCGCTTGCCTCCGAACTTTGCTCGAACCGTGTACACAGCGCACACCGAGGGCCCTTGCTCGAGTTTCATCAACCAGACCAACCACGCGTCCCCCGTCGGAATGCTCGACCCCGCAGACTGCTCTCCGTATGAACCTCCCGAGTTCATCCCGGAATTGCGAGCGCACTTCGTGCCGCGGCCATCAGAAGATCTACAGGAGAAGAAAGTGCAATGGGCCGTGTTCTTGCGCTCACAACAGGCATCAGAGACGCTCAGTGCTGCCGTTCGACGTGGAGCAGTTTCCGTGGCCGAACGTGAACCAACCGACGACATGTTCGAGCGCAGCCCGAGTCAGCAAAGCGAGAGTCTGGAGCAGCGCGAGGCTCGAGCTCTGCTTTGCGCTCGCAGCAACAACATCGAAGGCGTACGTGGCTGCAGCAGCTCCAACTTGTCTTCAACTGCTCTGTCCGTAGGTCTCACTCATCTCTTTCGTCTGTGTCTTCAACTTGTGTAATCTTAGCTCGAGCTGGCGCTGGACCAGGGCGTGGACGTCAACACCCGCGACAACCACGGCAACACGCTGTTCATCCTCGTGTGTCAGCAGGGCAACAAGCGTCTGGCCAAGTTCCTGCTGCGTCGTCGCGCAGACATAAACCTGCAGAACTTGAACGGGAACACGGCGCTGCACTACCTGTACGCGTACAAACACGAGGATCTGGCCGACTACCTCAAGGCGAAAGGAGCCAAGGACACGACGCAGAACGCCGCGGGTCTCACGTGCTACGAAGGGCTGAGCCAGGACGACGTCGACAGCATCTAACGTTAACAGCCCACAGCCACAGCAGCACAAGTCTAGACAAACAAAATAGGATGAATTTTGAGCGAGACAAGCAGCAATTTCAAACGACATTGCACTGTCCTGAATGAAAAACCTAGTACATGTCGCCCTCGAAGAGCAACTCGTCGTCTTTCTTGCGGTAGATCTGGTCTCCTTCGTGGAGTGAGACTTCCAGGCTGGCCGGGCCGATGGGACGTTGCAGCGCCACGGGCTGCTTGTCTGCAGTCGTGAGCGGCGTCATGATCTCCTCGTAGTCGTCCGTGGCCTCCTGCTCGCGCATCAGTGCCGTCTGGCGAGCGCGTTCACGCACCTTGGCGCCGAAGTGGATGAGGCACATGAGCAGCGCCACGCCGCCGATTACGATGCCCGTGATGGCCGGGCCGCTCAGCTTCGTCGTCTTGGTCGGCGTCTTGGTGTACGTCTCGAAGGTCGTGTCCCAGTCCGAGCCCAGGCCTGTGCGCGACGTGCAGCACTCGAGGTGCTCCTCCCACACGGCATTGGTGATGACACAGCGTCCAGCGAGGCCCTCGCACTTCTCGGCCAGGTTCTTCCACGTGTACGTTTTGGTCTTGGAGTATGCCAGCTGGCTCGTGAGACAGCCGCTGAGCACCATGGGGACGCCTGCCGGGTCGCCGTAGCAGCCGTGCTGGATCATCTTGGAGCCCTTGATACTCTTGGTGTTGCTCGTGTAGCGGATGTTCTGCTTGCCCACGGCCCAGAAGCTCTCGCAGTCCGTGGAGGCGAAGAGGATCGCCGTCATACTGTCGCTCAGCGGCTTCAGAGCGTTGTTGATGCGCCACTCCAGCGTGGGGCCGTACAGGAAGCCGCAGTTCTCGGCCGTGGCGGGACTGGCCTCGGTCGAGCATGACGGCTGCGTCGTGGCGTCCGACGCGTAGCAGCATCCGTTGGACGCCACGGCCGTGTAGATGCTGGGCAGCGACGCCGTCAGCGTCGTGTTGCTTGAGTTGATGGTGGTGCCGTCGTAGCTCTCGGTGGGGGCGATGCACGTGTACGGACACGTGACACAGCCGCCGTTCGAGTCGTAGTTGCTCCAGTCGTCCGTCGAGATCTCGATCACGTAGCCGGCCGACTGGTTAAAGTAGTTCTTGGCCTGCGCGGTCGAGGCCAGCAGTTGCAACAGCAGCAGCGCCAGCAGCAGACAGCGGTGGCCGAACGGCATCGTGTATCTGTGTATGTGTGCGAGGCTTGACTGGACTATTTAGGAGGGGACCGCCGTCAAGGTGGTGAGCTCTGTCTTTCTTTCACCTTTCGACTGCGCCAAGAGAAAAATACAGAGTGGGGGAGCGCCCTGATGCGGCGGCGGTTGCCTACGCCAAAACGGAAGCGGCGTAAATTACCGATAAATGACGGCGGCCGACGAGTCAGTTCGTGCCATCTGGCCAGCGACGGTTCACCCATTGACGCGATCGTCACTGCGAAATTTTCAGAAACCACCGCTGCCCGTCTTGGTGACAGCTTTTGCCTTGCAGTGCAAGGCTGCAGTGCAGTCGAGATCTCGTGCCAGTCACACGCCGATCATCTCAGTGGAGCGCTTGGCACGGGAGCGGAGCTGCCTAGCAAGCCAAGCGCTCCGTGATTATCGGCGTGGCGGTGCATGGCGGTGCAGTGTGAGATATTTGGCAGCTTAGATCAAGCAGATGGAGCGTGGATTTTTTTCTGCTTAGAGCGCGGCAATATTTGGGCACCGAAGTGCCCATCAGCGCGGGCTGAATTCTGCGGCAAGACGAGCGTTGACCGGCACGCCGAAATGGCTGGACGTCGCCGCTGCTGGCTGCGCTCAGCTTCAGCTTCGGCTTCGGTCTGGTTGAAGTGCTTGGGCTCGTTGGCTCGCGCCAAGCTGCTCGTGGCCGCTGCTTTAACAGCGCCGTCGCCGCCACGCGAGAGAGGAAACGGGGCGGCTGTCGCGCGTCGGGTTGGCACGAACGACGGGCTGTCGCGCTTGTGAAGTTCGCAATGCGAACACCAGGGCTGGCCGTACATACATGTAGAAGCCCGTGAGCATGAGCTGACCTTGCCGAAAGCTGCAACCGGATGCCCTGTCGGCTGGCGAGACGGCAAGCGGACACCCATTGGTCTGGGATCACACTTGTCATATGGGTACAGCTGCATCACCTGAAATCCGATGGCTTTGCACAATGGCGGTATTGACTGGATCCCGGCCTGTGCCGACAACATGCGTGCGTGCATGCGGAACCAGTCTCTTCCGCTATAATAGGCGGGTGCCTCGTGTTGTCGCGGTACATGTACCGTATTAATACATGTACTGTAATGCCTCCAGTGTGCCATGCTGACGTGGAACGCCCAGGAGCTAATACATCTCGGAGGATAAATGCGCCTCCGTCCGCCAGACGCACGTCTCATCTGTGCAGCAGGGCAACAGCAAGCAATTTCCACAGGGATACAAGGGCAAAGTCGTCTATACAAAGTTACACGGCAGAGTCGCAAGGCAAGATGAAACTCCTGTCGATCCTGAGTCGCATGGAGCCAGTTTTCGGTTCGTCGTCCCGTCTCTCGCTATTTGTCTTTTTTCCGTTATGGATTCTCCCGATAAATGACGGTAATTTATCGCTCCGATCGCACGCCAGGGAAACGCCCGCCTCCCCCACAGAGAAAACACCCGGCAAGGGGAAACCGAGCTCGCGTGAAAGCTCATTTCTGGTTTTGTGTTCACTCGGCAGCAGACCAAAGCAAAGCGCGCCTCAGCCTTCCATCTCTTCTCCGACTTCCAAGTTGCGAGTCGACTGGCTGACTGACTTGGCGCCTTACTTCTCTTGGACGACCGACCGACCGACGGGCCACGCCAGACACCCGCAGAAGGAAGACCTACACTCCCGTCCCGAGTAGCAGCGGCTCTTCAGCAGCATGGGGCTCACCGGCGCGGGCATCATCGCCTCGGTGGTGGGCATCCTGGGCGGCGTGTCGCTGTCCTGCGGTGGATGGTCCTCGCTTTCCCTGGGCGCGCGCTCGCTCTTCGTCACTACGCAGTTCCTGTCTGCCTTCGCCATGTACGCAACCAACCGACCATCACTCCTGTCCTTCTTTCCTCTGTGCTATTTTTGGCTGACTCTCATATCTTATATTGTATCAACTTTAGGGGATTCGTGGTGGCCTTCACCGCTATCGTCTCGTTGTCCGATACGAATGAGTGGGTCGCAGTCGCCGCTGGCGGTGGCGCAGGCTTCTTGATCGCGCTCATTGTGGGCTTTATGACGCTCTTCGGGCCGTACATCCTGATACTGATCACAGGTGGCATCATCGGATGCTACCTGCTGCTCGTCGACGCCTACGACGGCATCAACGTGTTCCCGTCCGACAACCAGCTGGCTCGGCAGGAGTTCGTCATCGCCTTCATGATCATCTTCGAGCTTGTGTGCTGCTCCAGCTCCAAGACATCGGAGCTTGAGAACCACCGCTTTAAGTACATCGTCTTTTCGGCAATCACTGGAGGCTGGATGGCTGCGGACGGCGTCTCCCGTCTCATCGACTCGAGCGCGGTGCTGTCCGATGTGGCCTACACGTCCTTCCAGGAGGGAGGTAAGGCCGCTCTGAGTGGCATAGACTCGAGCGCCCAGACGCTCATGTTCCTCATCTGGGGCGCCGTCTTCGTGGTCGGCGGACTCAACCAGCTCTCCATGCGCTGGGGACTCTTGTGCTACAACCGCGTGGGCGCGCACGCTCAGCTCGGCCCAGTCGAGGAGCAGATGCCTGAGCTGCCCACGGGCGCGACGCTGCCTGCTCAGGCCATGACCGAGCGCGTTCGC
This sequence comes from Phytophthora podocarpi, assembly GCA_001314375.1. Lineage (NCBI taxonomy): Eukaryota > Oomycota > Peronosporomycetes > Peronosporales > Peronosporaceae > Phytophthora > Phytophthora podocarpi. Next base: position 16,192 of record LGSN01000696.1, on the reverse strand, counting down.
CTGGTGTGCGAGAACTGTTTCGCGACGGTGCCTAGCGGCACGGCCTTTTGTACCGAGTGTGGCGAGGCGATGCCCTCGGACGAAGCTAACCCTGATGTCAGCATCTCGCAGGCTCAGATGCCGTCAGTCACGATGAACAACAAGAGCCAAGCGCCCGACCGCTGGCAGCAGGTGCCACACCGTACGTTCCTCAGCACGACGTCGTTCGTTGACCCCAAGCACGCCAAGGAGGGAGGTGTCAGCATGAAGGACAATAGCCGCAGCATTCGCTTCATGGACTCGGGCGTACAGGGCCCAGATGGAAAGATGAGTCAGTACAACGACTCCATTGCTGGCGTCCGCAACTACTACGAGCCGTCATTCCGATCGTTCGCCATGTCCACTTACTCGATCGCCAACCGCGCTGCCGAACCCGTGGAGACGCCCAACATTCGCAAGTACAAGATGTCGGGCAGTGGTATGTTCCACGTCTTCTACTTCGGCGTGGCTGCTACTGGTATCTTCTGGCTGTACTACCTGACGACGATGTACCCGCAGCAGTACTTCTGCGACCACGCTCGTCCAACACTGCCCTGCAGTGAGTTGCCAACCAGTGAGACAACGGGCTGCTACAGTTCGACTGTCAATTTCGACGCTGATTCGGGTGATGGATACTGTATCAAGGACGTACCGTTCATGTCATGGCTCATGTACGCTATGATGATCTTCAGCGAGTTCCTCAACTACTTCCTGGGTCTGCTTTTCAACTTCAGTATGTGGCGCCCGATCCGTCGTGGTGCTCGTTACATGAATGACTTCAAGCCACCTATTCCGAAGGAGCAGTGGCCGACGGTCGACATCTTCTTGTGTCACTACATGGAACCTGTTTCGGATTCGATGCAGACGCTGAAGAACTGTCTTGCCATGCAGTACCCGCCTGAGCTGCTTCACATCTTCATTCTGGATGATGGGTACACCAAGTCTGTGTGGGATGCCAACAACCACTTCAAGGTGACTGTGAACACAAAGGTGATTGAGATCGCTGGTGACCTGCGTGGCGACCTCGCCCGCCTCATGCACGAGCGTGTTGTCGGCCCTGTGCAGGACGACCAGAGCCTGAAGACGTGGCGTCGCCAGCACAGCTCTGTTCGTGAACTCCGCAAGGAGGGCGGCAAGGGTGTCCAGCGTCGTGACTGTGCCGTTGGTTCGTTGTCGGATGACTACGACTACCGTGACCGTGGTATCCCGCGTGTGACTTTCATTGGGCGCATGAAGCCCGAGACGCACCACTCCAAGGCCGGTAACATCAACAACGCCCTGTTTAACGAAGGTGCTGATGGCAAGTACCTGTTGATTCTGGATAACGATATGAAGCCGCACCCGAAATTCCTGCTTGCCGTGCTGCCTTTCTTCTTCTCGGAGGGCGAGGCTGTCGACGGTGGAGGTCGCCAGTACAGTGACGACATTTCCTGGAACCAGGTGTCGTACGTGCAGACTCCTCAGTACTTCGAGGACACGCCGCAGCTGACCATCATGGGCGATCCGTGTGGTCACAAGAATACTATTTTCTTCGACGCTGTGCAGTGTGGTCGTGATGGTTTCGACTCGGCAGCTTTTGCCGGTACGAACGCTGTTTTCCGTCGCCAGGCCTTCGACTCGATCGGTGGCATTCAGTACGGTACTCAGACAGAAGATGCTTTCACTGGTAACGTGCTGCACACATCTGGTTGGGACTCGGTCTACTTCCGTAAGGATTTCGAGGGTGATGCCAAGGACCGTATTCGTCTGTGTGAAGGTGCCGTGCCCGAAACTGTGGCTGCTGCCATGGGTCAGAAGAAGCGTTGGGCCAAGGGTGCTGTGCAAATTCTGCTGATGAAAAATGAGAGTGAGGTTGACCCGGACTGGCGTCCGCCGCGCGTGCCTGCCCCGGACCCGAAGCCGTCGCTTACGTTCCCGCGTAAGATGTTCTTCTACGATTCGGTGCTGTACCCGTTCGGTTCGATTCCTGCCTTGTGTTACGTGGCGATCGCTGTTTACTACCTGTGCACGGGTGACGCTCCGATCTACGCTCGTGGTACCAAGTTCCTGTACTCTTTCTTGCCCGTGACGTTCTGTCGTTGGGTGTTGAACCTGCTGGCCAACCGCGCTGTCGACAACAACGACGTGTGGCGTGCGCAGCAGACGTGGTTCTCCTTCTCGTTTATCACGATGATGGCCATTGTCGAGGCCATTCAGGCGCGTATGACGGGCAAGGACAAGTCGTGGGCAAACACGGGTGCTGGTCAGAAGACGTCGTGGACGGAAATCCCGAATGTGCTCTTCTTCTTCACGCTGCTGTTCAGTCAATTGGTGGCGCTCATTCGCTTCTTCGAGTACGAGAACGCCACGAACCCGTGGAACTACGTATCTGCCATGTTCTTTGGCTTCTTCGTCATGAGCCAGTTCTACCCCATGGTCAAGATGAGTATCACGGAGTACTGTGGCTGGGACCACACTGCCGCCACTTTTACGGCGAACGTGTTCGGCTCGCTGCTGGTGGTCTACATCGTGGTGTTCGTGCAGCTGTGGCAGGTCTACTACGAGGGCAACCTCCAGGTGGCCCAGGGCACATCAGCAGGTTCTACTGCGTCTTAGACGAGTATCGGACTGTCACGAAGACTCAGATGATGATCAGCCGGAAAGGAGAAGACACCGAGGGCAAAGCATGCAGAGTGCAGAAGAGCAGAAGCGGTAGTGTAGACTATGTAGCGAATCATCAGCGACGCGCTCGAAGTCGTGCGCTCTCGTTGTTCTCTCCAAGTGACTAGGCATTTTCATACGTAAAATTGCTTTTTGCTTGAATCGGTTAAAGTCCTATGCCTGTCGGTGTTTGTGTTCTAACTTCGAGTACTGTAGGTACGTTATCTACGGCAAACATCCTGAATAAACCACGCGAAGGAAGCCATGCCAAGGGCGATAAAGTCGTTGGGTTGACATCGTTGATATCGTGCTGCAGTTTGCTTACCGAGTGTGCAGTTTCCAACTTAGGTTAGCCAAAGAAGCAGCATTCACGGCGTGTGGCGCACGGTGGTTCATCAGCTTGCTCCTTTGGAAGCAATCGGAACGTCTTGAGCACTGATGCTCTGCTCTGTGAACTAGTCGGACACTGGATGCACACTGCAGCTCCTTTCGTGGAATAAGTCCCTGGAAGACAGGGATTCAAGCGGTAATCTGAAGTAGCGAACGGACAGAAGTAGCCTGCCGGACACCAGCCAGTACAAGACGTCGCACTGAGTCCCTCAACGTCTCCGTAGGTTCCCCCTGGACAGCGCATGCGAATGCCTTGACGACAGTAGAAACCCTTGGGACAAATCTTCACGTCGTTCTGTGTAGCATTGCGACCATCGTCGACCATCCCCCTCGTTAAGACACTGAAGTACCCGCTAGCCACGAAGCTTGGTTCGTTGCCAGTACCCTCAGGACAGTAGACAGTGCTGTTACCACATTCGTTTTGAGTACGCGAAATACTCGGTGGGCTTGGATACGACGGACAGTAGTAACCTGGAGCACACCGACCTGAACATGCTGGAGTGCTGAGACCCCTTGTGGCTCCGTAGGTGCCAGCAGGACACTGGTACTTGATGCCGTCGACGCAGAAATATCCTGGTTCACAAGGTCTCTGGAAGAAGCGCGTAGTGTTGGTGATGCCGATGGAATAGTAGCCGTCTTGTATAAGCAGCGGCACAGGTGACCCAGTACGACAGATCAATCGATCGCCTCCACACTCGCGCTGTGTTGGAGACGTGCTGCCTTCGGGACAGTAATATCCTCGAGTGCACAAACCTGCACAAAGCGGTGACGTCTCGCCTGATCGATCCCCATAGTGACCAGCAGGACACAAGACCTTCTTGCCATCGATGCAAAATGCGCCGGGTTCACAAACTCGTTGGCCATCACGGACAGCCTGGTTCTTCGTTGCCTGCTCACCTGATGAAGCAACGCTGTAATCTTCAAAGCCACCATCTGCAGCCGCTTCGGGAAGGAGGCTCACGGAGTAGTAACCTGGCCATGCGGGTGTAGGGACAGCGCTACCACTTGGACAAAAGACATTTGCGTCTTCACACAAACGAGCCGTGCTGTTCCAGCTCGCAAGAGGACAGAAAAACCCGGGCGAGCAGGCTCCAGAGCAAGTTGCTCGGGTTTCCTGGTCTCCAGCACCGTAATAACCCGCACGACATGGCGAACGCACTCCATCTTTGCAAAAGTACCCTCGTTCGCAAGGAAATTGCTCCGAGCGTGTGTACACAGAGTCGTTGCTGGCGGCACCATCACCAATCGCAGCAACCAACACCTTGGGCACCAGCTCACAGGTTCGCGTTACTTTCTCGAAATGCAGAGCGAAAATTGAGGCGTCAAAGCTGTCTCCACCAGCCAGTCGAAAACAAGTGCACGAGCGCCGGTCACTCGAGCTGACCGTTGTGTATTTCGGACATGGCTGACAGAACGTCAAGGCATCACCAGTTCCTGGCTTGAACGTGCCGTCGGGGCATGCCACACACTGTGCCACTGGAAATTTGTAGTCGCCATAGTCTACAGTAACAGGACTCAGACCAGTCACCACGTCCATGAAAGCGTTGACGGTAGTGGCGTAGTCTCGATACCTCCCGGGCTCGCAACCAGGTGCTTTTGTTGCATTTGGAGCGATCGCACGAACTTGCAACGACGTGTAGTAGCCCTCGAATGCATCCAAGGGCTTGGCTGAAGCTGCAGGACAATAGACCGATGCGGAGCCGCACTCGTGTTGAGTTGGAGTCGTACTCCCGGGTGGGCAATAGTAGCCAGCAGCACAAGAACCCGAGCACGTCGGATTTCTCTCCATCTCTTCTGAGCCGTAATATCCACCCGGGCATGGAGTGCACGTCCCTCGCCAAGCAAACTCTCCAGGTTTTGCCTTGCGTTGTCCGGACCATCTCGCTCGACCAGCAGTGTCTTCAGAGATCGCGCAGTAGCCTTTATCCGTTGGGGTCGGCAACGCAGAACCCTGGGGGCAATAGGCTGTGCTAGTAGTGCAAGCTACAGCTTGAGCCACGATGCTACCCTTCGGGCAATAGTATCCGGCAGCACACAGACCAGAACATTCAGGCGTGGTGAGTCCTGCTTTGTTGCCGAAAGTACCAGCAGGACAAGAGTAGCGCTCTCCATCCACGCAGTAGTTACCTGGTTCACAGCGACGCTGAGCTACGCGGGTGCTTCGGCCCTTGTCGTGTTCTGCTGCCAATGCATCCAAGGTTAACGAGCCCTTTGCCATTGCCAGGCCGCCGACGGTGTAATACGCTGGCACCACTTGAGTTGGAAGAGCTGAGCCACGTGCGCAAAAGACATTCACACTGCCACACGGAAGCTGTGTAGCACTCGTGCTGCCTCGAGGGCAATAGTATCCTGCTTCACAAGGCCCTGAGCACGCAGCGCTTGAAAGTCCAGTGACGTTGCCGAATGTGCCACCTGGACAAAGCCTGGAGCCTCCTGGAGCCTCGTCCGGACTGCAAAATGACCCCAATGGGCATGCTACTTCGTCTGTAGCTGTCACCTCAACCACGTGCGTCCCTCGGCGCGGCGCTCGTGGGTTAGCGCTTCCAGTAGGACAGAAAGTATCGTGTTTGCATGGCAAGGTCGTAGCCGATGCAGTGCCTTCAGGGCATGCATACCCAACAGGACACACGCCGGAGCAACTCGCTTCTGCCAGTCCTGCTGTAGCTCCGTACGTCCCAGCGGGGCACGGAGTTGGTTGGATGCTAGCCTTGGGGCAGTAGTGACCTACAAGACACTGCCCCGAGCAGTTCGGTGTCCAGAGCTTCGCTGTGGCTCCGTAAGTTCCTGCAGGGCATCTCTGCGATGTTCCAGACACGCAAAACGATCCTGGATTGCACGGACTGATGGAACTTCGACGTCGACCTGTAGGTTCGCCGCCTAACGCGTAGAAACCCTCGGGTACTGTTACCGATTGTGTCGAGCCTAGAGGGCAGTACCGATCTGCGCGTCCACACTCGATCGGTGTGGCAGTTCCTTCTGGGCAATAGAAACCCTCGGGACATGGTGCTGAGCATTGTTTCGTACGCAATCCTTGTTCAGCTCCATAGACACCAGCAGGACATGGCCGACGTTCTCCACCACTACTCAATCAACAATAGTTAGTGAATCTGTAAAATAACAACAAATTATGATACAGCTGACGTACGAGCAGTAGGAACCAGGCGGACAAGGCATCGTGCCGGGGCATGGCTGCGTCGTGGTTGCTCCCGGGACCGCATAGTAACCTTCGAAGGTGCAGACGCGCTCCACTCGACGACCAGTTGTCAACCTACTTGCAGCTTCACCTGCATGGCCATTGCATGTCGACCTTGATGCTGCCACAAGCAGCAGCAGTCTCCAAGCGCCGCCAAGTTGCATCCGTTACCGGCGAAAGATCCAAATAGTTCGTGGTATCGGAGCAAATATGAAACAAAGGCGTCTGGATGAGATCAGCACAGCTCGACACTATCTCCCACTTGGCCCTTTGTGCCTCCACATCCTTGAAAGTCTACGCGGACCTTGCCGGCCTTGCCGAAAGGTTTTACAATTTTGCCTTCATCTGAATTCCCATGGTCGCCATTAACACATCGCACTCGAGAGCCCACAGCATCTTTTGCTTCCTGCTCAGTACCGAACAAACCCGATATAATTGCGAATGGGTTCCTTCCATCCGCAGTAGTCTCGCCCTTCAGCCGCTCGATTGCCCCGCAACGAGCAGCAGTTGTCGGCTCAGTCTTCGTATCTACTTGGTCTGGAGCAGGCGCATTGGTGATAGTTAGACTAAAAGTCTCCGTTGTCACCGCTTCAACATCTGACAGTGCCACGAAAGCTTCCGGGTAAAGCAAGCGATTGTCCTGAATAAATGAGCGCGCACTAGCCTTGGTGGCGGATTTATTTCTCGCGTTAGGCGCCGGTTTTGAGGTCGTAGTCGATTTTCCTTTGAGCTTCGGCGGCTTCAGAGTCATCAACTTTAGAAAGCGCATAACAAACTTCTCCCCTGGAGCAGGGGTCAACTGTTGCTGCGAATGCAAGGTTGTGTCGGGTACCAAGGCTATGCAAAATTTGCCGGCCTTGCCAAAAGGACCGAGAATTTTCCCTAGCACCCGTGTTTGTTCGAATAACACCACATAACTCTGATAATCGCTCCACTTCACATCCTTTGAAAACATATCGCGACCGATCACCTCACCCCCGCCTTCCTTGTTGTCACATCTTGACATCCCTACCTTGTCCACAAAGCCATCTCTACTCTTCATGCGACCAATTTGCATGTCGGCTAGGCCCACCACACAGCGGTGCACAGCAGACAGCGTCCTCAACTCCTCGTCACTTGACCCCACAACGCTCTGCACAGCACCATAGAAAGCTAGACGACTCGGAAACCGCTTTGCGTCGAGATCAAGACGAGAGCACACTACAAGTGCCTTGGGAGGGCAGAAGACAGCGTGCTCGAACTGGAGCAACGCAAAAACTGTAGACTCACCAGTTTTATTCTCACTTCCCCATCCACTATCTTGTCTGCTGCCTCCAAAATCGAGTTCTGAGACGTACTCGTACAGCGCCGACGGATTGAACTCTTCTTTCTCATGTTCACTACCTCCCTCTGCCTCTCCTAATCGCGAGAAAAAGGTGGCCGTAGCAATTACTGTCGTATGCCCCACCGTAGCATGACATTTAGCTCCACTCTTGCATGCCGCACCGCGAAAGAACGGCACACGCGCCACTGGAATCACCACCTGCGTAACCGGAGTCAAACTCCCGGGCGGCGACACCGCTAGAGCTCGCTCCACTAGTGCCGGGTCCAGTCCGTTCACCCGAACTCCTACTCGATCGCCTTGGGCACATCTCTCCACATCTTGTTTAAACACTTGCAGCGTCTTCGCCTTGGCCTTTACTCCAATCGGCAATAACTCCAACTCGTCCCCCTTCTCAAGAGCACCAGATAGCACGGTACCAGTCAACACTGTGCCATTCCCTGGTACAGCAAAGCAGTGGTCCACTGCAAGGCAAAAATCTCCGGAAGTATCACGTTCTGGAGCCTGCAAATTGGTCCTCAGCACCTCCAGAAGCTCTGGAATCCCTTGAGTCTCTTGTCCAACCCCCACAGCCACAGGAACCACCGGAACAGAGGTCACTTCTTGGAAGTTGAAGTGTGTAGCCAAAAACGTTCGTATCTCGCTGGTTACTGCGTCTATTGCCGCTGTTCTTTCAAAGTCTACAGAGGACAGCAAGTCCGTCTTGGTCAGTGCCACGATCACTCTCCGTTGTGCCACCAGCGACGCCAGCAGCAAACTCTCGATCGCCTGCGCCTGCAGACCTTTGCGACAGTCTACGACGAGCAAAACGGTGTCGATAATGGCTACACCTCCCAAAATCGTTCGGAAAAGGGACGCATGGCCCGGACAGTCGACTAGCGTGACCTGGAGTGTTGGTCCCTCAGATGGCTCCAGGCGGACGCTGGAGAAGCCCAAGTCCAGCGTGATGCCACGCTTCTGGCTCTGAGGGTGTTTGTCCAGCGCTGCGGTGGACAGTTGCGTGCTCAAGGCGCGCACAAGGCTCGTCTTGCCGCTGTCAACGTGGCCCAGGACGCCCAGGTTCATATTGACCACCGACATGCCAGGATGGATAATAATGTTTTAAGTTGCAGGAACAATTAAGGTGCATGTGGTGTGGTAAACATGATGTAAGGAACTTGTTTTTCGTATGGAGGAATGTGGTGTGGCAGCGCAACATGCAACTTGACTGTTGGTGCAACCTTACGATTGATGCGTCGTTTCGTGACGGTTGTTGAAGTTTGTGTAGCCATTTTGGCTAGTAATGCACGGGGAGCAGGCGGTTGGATGCCGTGTCCAAGTGTATTGGGAGGGGGAGGACGAGTGGTTTGAAGGGGTGGTGGACACGTACTCAACTGAGAGAGGGTACTACGTCAAGTACGACGACGGCGAGGAGCTGTGGGAGGTGAGCGAGCTCGTTGCGTTTACAGTTGCTGTCTGAGTGATTGATCACTTGTTGTGTTGCTGCCTGTAGTTGGACGCGGGGGAGCATCCGATCAGGTTCGTGACAGAACCAGGTAGTGGAAGGAGCTATAGTGTGTCAGCTACTGCGGCGTCGCCTAGAGAAGGAGAGGTTCAAATTGACAACAACGAAGGTTCACCTCGTGCTGAACCAGACAGCTATGATGATGAAGAAGTAGAGTATGAAGACGATCACGAAGATGAGGAAGTAGTCGATCCAGTAGAGCGAAGTGAAGACGAAGAAACGACGAGTCCGAGTTCTAAGCAAGAAGACCCGGTGAAGGCTGAACGAGCGCTTCCAACCACGAAGTTTCAGCAGAAGGCGGGAAAACCTGCTAGAGCGTTCATGCGCCACTCAGCGGCGTTCTTTCGTGATGAAGATACATTGCGTGAGATGCGGCAGGAGCTGCGGCAGCAGAAGGAAACGCTTACGAACCAGCTGCACACACTAACAATGCAACTTGCCGAGAAGGATCAGGTGTCAGCAGCACTCAAAATTGAGCTGCAGCAGCTGAAAACGAGCGCAGCACTGGCGGTTGTCATGCGTCAAGTTCCCAGGTCAACATTGCTTAGTAGCAGCCCCAGGGGTGCCATCAAGGAACGTCCGAAGCCGAAGACGACAGCAGAGTGGAGCGAACGCGTACTCGACCATAAGCTCGAGAACCAATGCTTAGCAGAGGACCAACTCACACTGAAGACGGCTGTGCAGGATAAACAACTTGCTGTGCAGCGGAAGCACAAACAACGAGATGACATGAGTGCAAATCTGGCACGTGTGCCTCGTCGACACTTATGCACGCTTGTTGACCTGCAAGTCGAGGTCGCACAATTGCTGGAGGAAAAGCGCGCGCTGGAAACTCAATATCACCCGCCTTCTTCGCGAATGGAAACTGTGAAGGTAGTTAGTGTGAAGTTGGGTGCATCGTCCGAGGTCGCGCTGCAGAGCGAACTAACTAGCTTGGAAGTTACGGCCGAGAAGTACAAGGAAGAACTTCGCCACTGGGATCTCAAGATCGATTGTGAAAAGGCACGCTTGGCACCGTTGGAGACGCGTCTTGCGAGTCTGCAGCAGGAGTTACAGCGATACGAAAGCTCGCAGGTGCTGCTGCGCAGCGTCTTCTTGCGACTGGGGCCTGATTCTCGGGATAGATGCGTGGCATTGGAAGTGGCGTTGACTGCATTCCAGACGCTCGCGCCACTGGATCGACCTGCACTAACTGTCGAAGTGATGTTAGTCCGATTGAAAGAGGGTCGCCTTCTCACATTGGATGGTACTAGCGAGAAGCAGCGTCTCTCGTTTACACAATTCATCGAAGCGTTTAGCTGCTTGTTCCAGTCGTGAGTGAATGCGTCGACGAAGCAAGCACCCACAAAGCCCGCAGACTTTGTCAGACTCGAAGACTCGAAGACAAGCAGCTATGTAATTTAGGTTATGCTATCGTGTTAATCAACTTCATGCTACGTTCTTCTTTGGAAAGCGGCTTGTGTCGTTGGATTCAGTGCGTTGATTGTAAGTGTTTAACGTAATACTAAGCTCAGTGCATCCAGTAATTTTTTTAGTTCATCATTCCCACAGACCAAACAATAGCAACCCCGCAACTCCATCGTTCACGTAAATACAAACGAAAATCATAATACCAACACCTGTAGACCAAACCCAACCTGATATATACTTGAAGTACTAAGTATTACAAAGCACAACGTCCATAACATTTTAATTTATCATTTTTTTATTAAAAAAATGATTTTTATAATTTAGTTCCTTGACAAATTTAAATTTTAAAAAGTTTTGCCTTTTTAACAGTAAATGCAAATTTCACGCTGTAAAAACTATATCATGTTTTTTGTGAAGGCTTCGCTGTACTGTACTGTTACTCTTCACTCATCTGATTGCTCAAAACGATATTGGACTACCATCGTGTAGAAGAAATCACGCAGGGAGTAAAGGTGCCTTTTCGCTGTTAAGGATCTAACTCTAACCCTGACAAACAAGAAATAGCCAGCTGAAACAAGTATTTACCAGTGGTGTAATATTAATAACGTCTCTTTAGGTAATAACGAGTTCTTCTTTAAGCTTACATGTATTTATCGGCATCAACGTACTGACTACTCTTAGTACACGTAAACGCTAATACATGTACATGTACTGCTCGGAAAGATCAGAAGTACACATCTGTATATCAATGCATGGGAGAGATTATTATAAACACTTGAGTCAATTGTCTAAGTGACTTGATCATTTCCCTCCTCATTTCCGAATCGAGCACACAAGGAATATTCCCAGGTCCATCAAGAAACTAATACTTAGTACTTCAAGTACGAAGTATCATGCAAAAAAGCTTCTTCCCTCTCCTGGCGCTGTTTGCCTTCATCGCAAGCTGCCTCGTCTTCACAACCGCTGACAATGCTGTACAGATACAACACGTTCGTATGCTTCCCCATGGAGAGACAACACGACCCGCTACCTCCAGAAAGTCACAAACAACCAAGGGGAACGAGGACTGGATGCCCAGCGACGAGGAGGAGAGAGGAGTGATACAATCTTTCAGTGGGTTGAAAATTCTTTTGCGCAAGGGCCCGAATAAGGCGTTCGCCAAGGCACAATTTTTACTGGTAAAACGCCGACGAAGCTTACACCGGCGAAACTGAAATCGCTCCTCGGGACAACCGCGATAAATGGTATGCATTGGACAGTTACCTGTACATTGCGTATGGGATCGAGTATATGCTAATCATGAGTGGCGGCGCTACATGTATATACGCTATATCCCTCGGCTCAATATAAGTGTTGCGGTTCTACTCGAAGTTTCCGCGCTCGTTTTTTTTTTGCGGCGAAACTGCTCAATGAATCACCCAAATAAACTAAATCACTTCAATTGACTATGAACACCTGATAAGTACGCAATCGGACTTAACTGAAGTCCCAAGAGCATAATATACTATGTTTTTGTTGCTGTCGATTGTCGTAAATGACTTGAGAATTGTACATGTGTTGGGCCGCCAACCGGCAAATTTAGACGAAACTGACAATAAGTGCGACCAAGCAAAAAACCTAAATGTTTTAACATTTCGTTTTGTGTTAATCAGCAGTCGTCTCGAGTGATCATTTTTGCGCGTTTATTACTCGCGAATTACTACAGGAACGGACTCAAGAACATCACCTCTCTACTATTAATAGGAAGATAAAGGCAGGGTGCTCTGGATGAGGCACGCTTGCCTCAATGCCTTAAAAGGCCGATTTGAGGCACATTACTTCGCCANATAGCACGGGCCAACGCAAGCAGATCGAAGTACTGAGCAGCTTGAAGGTGACCCTCAAGGGCGTGGTTGCTCAGGTTTTTGCGGTATTCGTTTTTGATGCGCTTCGGGTCACTGAAGTGTGTGTGTCCCTGGAGGTATGCTGCCTAAGCCAACTACGAAGGAGCGCAGAATCGGTATATGCAGCCACCATCTACCTCATTCCACGCTTCATCTAGCGCCTTCCGTGACGCATTGTCAACACGCCTGCGCTGTTTAGCGTGTCCTCTGCATTGTTCCTGAAGATCTTTGCGCTGGCCCCAAATGTTGGTTCCTGGGCTGCGTGTGTTTCCGTTGAGAATCAGATTCAGCTCCTCCGCTGACCCCATTTTACCTTCGCGTTTGAATCGCTCACAGAATCGACACACGGCTTGTTCAGCCGTTCCCGTGGTAGCAGCAACGACCGGGCGAAGGCCAAGCGTTAACGGATATTGTTTGACCCAGTTGTATCTCGTCTCTGCCTCTTTGATTTCTTTTGTGGGTAACCAAGAGCTTCGTTCAGACTTCGTGGACCGCGAGTTTCTTGCCCTTCGCTGATGTCTTCCATCGCTACTGAAGGAAGCTGGCATACGCAACGTACTAAGTGGTGTCGTACTGTAGGCCAAAGCGAGTAGTTCTGAGGCGACCTTTTATTATCTGGCTTTGCGCAGCAGTGGTTTCCTAACTCTCTCGTCGTTTTACAAACACGACGCTGCTTGCGAGCCTCCGTAACAAGTACTTCAACACATTCGATTGTGTGTATCCATGTCTATTTTTGAGGCACTCCCCGAAACAAGGAATGTGGCATTCTGTACTTTCTAGACGCACAAATGCCTCATCCAGAGCACCCTGGATAAAGGGCTTTCGAACGATGCTGGTATAGCTGGGGAGGCTTGCGTTTTGACGGAAGTGATTTTGTGACTTCGCGAGATTTGGTCCTTTTGTGTACATTTTTACAGGCATCATCAGTTAAAATCTCGATTAACGTTATGACGATTATGAGCTTAGTTCATTCGAAAAAGCGGTTCTTCGGCTTTCTGTGAACTCCGTCTAAATTTGCCAAATTGGGTTGATTCCCGGATTCCTAGGTTCACATGCGCACTTTTCAGGTATATAATATTAATACTATTAATTTAATACCGGTACAGTCCCTTATTCAAGGCACACAAAGTAGTCCACACTAACGCTACTTAACCAGTTGTTTTAATCACTTCAAAATCTTTACTCAAAGTAACGCTTAAGTCCATTCAGATCACCTTTCCAAACATTCAGCTGCTGTACCATCATGCCGCGTAGCGTCAAGATGTCTGCGGACGCCCCGGGCGTGACCGTGACGGCGGCCGACGGGCGCGAGCTCACGCTGCGGCGCGGCCTGACATTCCTGGACCGGCCGACTGCCACCGCATTCTTCCAGGACTTCGCCAAGGCGCAGGGAAAACGTCTCATCATCAACAAGAAAAAGTCCGGCGGCGCGCAGTACGAATACGTGTGCGCCAGTCGCTCGCCGCCCTGCAACTTCCGCATTAAGTTGCTCAAGAGTCGCAGCGCGCAGAGCTCGCACTTCTTCGTGAGCTCCTTCATTGCGCAACATGCGCCTGACTGCGCCGGCGCGCCGAAGCTTACGGTGCGCCAAGCTGCTGCCGTGTTATTGGGCGACGCTGACGGCGGCACGTCGACGAGCTCCGCTGCGTCGATGGCCAACGTAGCAAGCGTCAAAGAGTTGCAGGAGCGACTGCAAGAATCCAGCGGAGAGACCATCTCAGCCAGAACGGCGTACCGTGTGCGGGACAGGATCTTACGCCTGGCAGCGGGGCAGTTCACCAAAGGGTTCCAGAGACTGGAGAGTTTGCTGCAAGGATTCCAGAGCAAGAACCACGGGGCTCATGTGGCCTTCGAGACGGACCAAGCGTCCGGGATGTTCCAGAGAGCGTTCCTGGCACACCCGTTCGTGGCAAATTATCAACGCTCGAGTGGGTTGCAACCGGTCTTCGGACTGGGTACGGCCCCGTTGGTGAGTATGAACTACCGAGGACGGATGTTCGTGTTGCTAGGCAAAGATGGCAACAATCAAGTCCTCCCGATGTGTGTCGCCGTGGCGCCACAAGCAGATGCGGACAATTGGACGTGGTTTTTGAGGAATTGTCAGCAGGCGCAGCTGGATTTCTCCAGAGCGGTGGTCGTGGCAGACAGAACTAGAGCACTGCTCTCAGCTGCAGGACCCCTGGGACTGCCCTTGAGACAGTGCACGCAACATATTATCTCCAATTTGAAGGTGATGGTCAAGAACTTGGCCACAGTGCAGGTGGAAGACTTGGTGTGGCGCGCACAGGCTGCTGACAGTGAGGCGGAGTTCAACTCGTGTCTGGGTATGATCGGACTGACATGTCCTGCTGCTGAGAACTACTTGCGGGGTTTGGACCCCAATACGTGGACACTATTCTGCGTCGCGCAGCAGGTCAAACTTTATGGCTGGAACTCGACACTTTTCTCAGCCGAAGACAACAAGGCGTTGCTTGGTCTTGCACCGTACGACTTCATGCAGCATTACATGGAAAAATTCATGACGCTCGCTTACAACCAAGGTGTACTTGCCAAGAAATGGGTCAAGGAGGGTAAAATTTTCACAGAGTACGCGGACAAACTACTCGCGGAGCAGCGAGATGCTGCTAATTTCCAGGTCGTGCAGCCGTCCGACGATGGCGTTATTTTCGTGACCGAGTCTCGCTCGTTCCCGCCTCGACGCTATCGCGTGGACCTGAACCAACGCGTGTGCTCATGTGCGTATTTGTTGCAGATGGGTGTGCCTTGCCGTCACTTTCTTGCTGGACTTACATTCTTCAAGCGCTCGAGCGAAGAAGCGGGTTTTATGGACGCGTGCTACAGCGTCACCACCTTCGCAGAGCAGTATAACACTCAGCGCACGGGCAGCATTGAGCTGCTGCTGGACTCCGAGTTGCAAGAAAACCACGCAGTAAGAGCCCCCGTCGTGGCTCGCAAGCGCGGGCGCCCCAAATCGAAGCCATTTCCTACAAATGGCGAGGTGCTGATGACTCCTGCGGTTGCGAGTGCGCTACTGAAGGGTGAGACGAGTCTGTTGCTAGACAGCGATGATGCGCGTGGAAAACGGCGCTGTTCGACCTGCGGCCAGACAGGACACAGCAAGCGCACTTGTGACCAAAATGCGCCTGCTGCCCCTCCGTTGACGACCGAGGTCGCGCCGGACATGATGGCTTAGATGTTTTGGTTGTGGCTGGGAAGGAGACAGTTCCAGAGACTGCATCAACAGTTGGTGATGAATTCGCGGTCTTTTGCAGTGGAAGTGGCAGCTGTGGATCAGATACCGAGCAAATACGTGCAATCGAAAAGTCGCACTGCAGAACACGTCATTTCTGCATTTTGGCAATCGACCGCGTCAAACTATGCCAGCCAGACTTTGCCATGCAGACAAAAGGACCACGAAGCAGCTTCTTCCTCCGCCAGCACGAACGCATGCCACTGGTAACGCTGTTGTCTCTCCAAATTAATACCTGGTTTTACTAGCGATCGAAATCAATTCAGAGAACCGGCCACGCGCACCACCAAGTCGCTGTGACAGCATCACTCGTGCTTCTGCCGCATTGCGCTCAAGTCACCTCTCTGCACTGGTACAAGAACACACAACACTATGGAGCCTCGTGCCGACAACGTGACCGATGCAGCGCTGCCCATCAGCTCGTGCCTGGCCGCCGTGGCGGCATTGGGCAAAGCTAAACGCAACCTGCAGACCTCGCTCGTGTCGGAGTACGTCCGTAGCTGGAGCGACGTGGAGTCCGACTCAGTCGACGTGGAACACCTGGGCGGCGCCATGACCAACCTCATCTTCGCCGTGCACAAGC
>LGSN01000695.1:0-20506 GCA_001314375.1 Phytophthora podocarpi | reverse complement strand
TGCAATGTTGGTGCCTAGCAAACGAGTTTGTTGTGAGGTTCATGCGTACTCCCTTGCTCGCCATATCCAATGCAGGACTCCTTATTGCTTGTCTGCAAGTTCACACCCAGAAGTGTCGGTCACTTTTATGTTTGAATCTGTCCCTGTGGCTAAGTTTTAGGAGGTCCTACAAAGGACTTCTGCTCCTACGTAGGACCTTAAATTGGAGGGCGTTTTGGCAGAAGGCACAATACAACATCGCTCCTGCGTTGTTGGATCACATCATGGCAGATGGCTGCTTTTAGTACCGGGACAGTACCTATTAATAGTAGTACGATTTAAAATGTAGTTGTGCACTCCAGATTCTAGGGATTGAAGGAGCCTGGATGTGTAGGCTATATCCGTGCCGGACATATTTCGGACCACCTGCTCCATTTACAAATTCAAGTTAATAAGAGAAAATAACCCCTTTTTGTACGATTCATAGCATCACAAATAATAGTCCTGAGGTGATCGGAGCATACGCAGACGGAAGGCGAAGGAACCAGCTTTTGAATGAGCTGTCGCACGCCCCCCTCCGACAATATTGCCGTCAGAACAAGCCACAGAAGATCGCCAAATGACGAAGGTTCCAGTGGAGACCTGGGAAGCTGTTGTCGCCGCGGTTGCTGGAGGCATGAGCGAGCGCAAGGCTGCCAAGACGTATCGAATCTCTCGTGGTCCCATTCGGCAGGGCGTTCAGGGGTTTGTGCCGCTCGACGCTCGGTCTGGACCCCAGCTGGTCTACATTACGGAAGGTGCCGACCAAGGCATCGTTGAGATGGTTCGCTACCGCGCGCTGCATGGAATGTGTGCGGGATATGAAGAGCTGTGTGGCATGATTTGAGCGGCTGCGGAGTCAACGGGGACGCGTCCATTAACCGATGACTTCCCGAACGACAAATTCATCCAGCGCTGGCTTGCAAAGCACCCGGACTTGTCAGCGCACCGCTCAGCTCTTGGATGTGGATCGTGCTGCAGTCGACACGAAAGCCGCAGCGCGGGCTAAAAAGCAAGCAAACAAGGCGTCGGCCCCGAACGAGGAGCATGCTCGAGAAACGATGAACCTGCACGACAAAGTCGACCATCAAACAGATAAATCCAAGAAGACGGTCGAGAAACGTGAGCGTGCAGCTGCGAGACTGAAACAGAAGGCAGAACGCACCGCTGCACAAGAAGCAGCGAAGGCGCAGTGAACCGCTGCAAAAGCTGCGCGACAACTGAAGCAGCACGGGACTTCTTCGGTAGAGCAAGCACCCGATATCTCCTCGCTTCATGGCATCATGGCATCATGTCAGTAGGTCTGTAGATCGCGCTGTGCCTACACTTCAGTGACGTAAGGTACTCCATAGTTAAAAAGGGCGGTCCAACATGTGTCTGGTCATGTACATGCAGGTATACAAAACCTAGAATATTTCAAAAAGTGGTCCATAATATGTCTGGCAGGGATAGTTCAGACTTAGCAGATACTGTGCCAGCAAAAAAAAAAACTAATAATTCAGAGCTTTCACGGAATGGCAAGAAATGTGTGAGTGTCCATGACTTTGGACGGTCCTCTCTAGAATCGAAGCTGCAGCCCTCGTATGGCCGACGACTCGACCCTGAGCGAAGACATTACACTGCAAAAGGTCTTTGGAAACAGCAGACTTGTTAAGCCTTCACAATTCTTGACTTAAGGCGACTCTGCAGTAACACAACTAATATCCCTGTCGTGTCGGCTCCGCTGCCATTGGCATTCAACCGATTCGAGCTGAACGATGCATCGCTGGACGGTGGGGTAGTCTAACGTCATGCCACTTGTCGGTTGTGATTGTATCCACCATTTTCACACACACACACACACTGAGCCACAGAAGCCAGGTCAGATCTTCAATATTAGTCAACCGATAGTAAGAGCCAGCAGTACTATTTTGCTCCCAATAGATACTTGAAATTGAAAGCTGAGTGTATTTTAGAAGTACATGTATTAATAAGGTACCGGTATTACTATTATCAAATCTCTTGTAACAAATCTCAGTACTTTTAACGAATACTGACTTTTAAGAAATTCCTCGGGCCTTTCTGCTTGAAGTGCGCGAAACCAGACCGCAATGAAGCGGACGATGCATTTCAACTGTTCGCCCACGGTGCCAGATTTTGGACTGGCACGAGCTTTTTTTCAGCCAGGAACCGACTGTCGGCACCATGAGGTAAACTCGACGAGGTTTACGGAGCTAATCGGCTCTGGGTCATTCATCTAGCACGTCCTTGGCAGGAACTGTAAAGCGCGTTTCCGGGAGCACTGGACATTGATCCCCAGAGCACCAGCCACTCCACAATTCGGCAGCACACCTTCGCTTTCAGTCTGCAGCACCAAAGCCCGTTCAACGGACTCCATTGTGCCAGTTTCTGCTGTGTCTCTGCGGGAGCCCTGCGCATAGACGTCGGGGAGGAGGGCGGATCGGATGGGGAGCGCGGCCTTTTACACGTCGGAGCGAGTTTTTGATCGAGTTTGATCGCTCCCAGCTGGTGCGACGGACTCGACTATCCCCGCCCGCTTTGCACTGTTCGCAATCCAGCGTGGCGCTCCCCCTGGTTCAGCGCCAGTCTTTTTCAGCGCCATTACACTACAGCACAACCGCTCTCGCTTCACCGAGAACCTGCTGGCAAGGGAAGCAGGAAGGAATTTATCCACTTGTGGCCAGAAGCTCAAGTGGAGCGGAGTCCCCTCGACCAGGTGCAGGCAGGACAAACAGGTTCAGCTGTATCGGAGACCTTCAAAATGGCAGCGGCGAGCAGATGGCGGAATCGCATGGTCGCGCTTCTTGCGGCGATACAGGTGGCGACCAGCTCGGTCTCAGCGGTGTCGGTGACGTCGGATGCTTCGACCACGTCGTCCAGCACCTCCGACAGTAGCAGCAACGGGTCGGGAAGTTTAGCGGCACTCAAGACGCAGCGTCAGGAATGTCTCGCGTCTCCGCCGACTCAGGTCACTTTAACACAGAGCTCGTCGTCGACTAGTGCGGCCTACGTCATCTACAAGGACTGCGCCATTTTGACCATCCGCGCGGACAGTCAGAGCGACGGGACGAAGTCCATGGACGCCTCCGGACAGAGAATCGAGATCGTCGAGAGCTTCCCCGAGGTCGACTCGTTGTAAGTATCATCGATGCTCGGCTTCCAGGCCATTTGGATGAGACTAATGGAGAGACTGTGCTGTGGTTCATGAACAGGGACCTATCAGGCAACAGCATCGTCGCTATCGAAGAAGCAGACGTCACCTCCGTCTCTACGCTGTACGTGGTCAATTCATGGTGGCGTTATGCTTTGAAGAGATCAACTGCTGATAATTATTATGTTTGTGTAGGGATATATCCGACAACGGCATCAAAGACCTGGCCAACATCTCGATCCCCAGCAGCGTCACCGTTCTGTAAGACTGCGTTTGTTTAGCTGCTATCAATTTGCCTTGAATCTAATGTCTCTTGGCTTGTAAACGAACAGGAATTTGGATGACAACAAGATCTCAGCTTTGTCGGAAGGCGATATCACAGACACCGTGACGTCGGTCTCGATCCGAAACAACAGTATCACGTCCTTGCAGAGCTTCGTCGTGAGCGACAAGGCGCAGTACATCGACTTGAGCGACAACTCGATGTCAAAACTCGCTAGCTGGCAAATGCCCGACAGTTTACAGTCTTTCAGGTGCCAAGACTGCGGGATCAAGGCCATCGCTGGCGTGGTTTTCCCAGCAGCCATGTCACTCTCGACGTTCGATCTGACGGGAAGCAATGTGGAGTCGTTCGAGGTTGCCAATTCCAGCGTTGGTGTGCTCGAGGCTGTGGATGAACTCGTGGTTACAACAGTTGGAACCAACTGCAGTGACAGTCGTGCCATAGCGCAAATTGCTCGCTCGATGGGCCTCTGTGTGCTCCAGGACGACTATTTCGACGCTAAGTACCTGGTAGGCGGATCGAATTCCTCCAATGCCCAAAGCGAAGGCAACCCTGCTGCTGGAGGAGAAGGTGGGGGCGGTGGTGGAGGCCTCAGCAACTGGATGATGCTGGCAATGATCTGTCTTGGAGCGATGATGGCCTGCGTACTCGGCGGTGCTGTTTTCGTGATTTACCGTCGCCGACAACAGGTTCGGGACGAAGAGCTGAAAGAAGCCGAGAATTTGGAGTTTGACCCGGATGCTTCGTCATCGTCCAAGGCGACAAAGTACATGCCCAGCCACTTGACAGGGATGTCTCGAACTGGTCGGACGGACTCGGTGCCTGAGGGAATGCTGAGCGAGTCGACGGCCAACTTCGTCATGAACGACATTCGGACGGATGACGATATCCTGCAGTGCAGATTGCTGCAGGAGGAAGTCGTGCGCGGGAAGCTGATCGCTAAGGGCGGCTACGGCGCCGTCTACCTGGCCACGTTCCAGAATGAGAAGGTGGTGTCGAAGCAACTGCTGTCTGAACGTGCTCGAGACAAGCGCTGGTTAAGCAGCTTCATGGACGAGATCCGCCTCTGTTCAACGTTGGATCACCCCAAGATCGTGCACTTCATTGGCGTGACGTGGAGCTCTCTGCTGGACATCAGCATGGTCATGGAGTACATGCCGCGTGGCGATCTGAGCACCATGTTGCAGATGCAATTGCAGCGAGAGACTCACGACGAATACGCTCGGGACGGCTACAGCTGGTTCCACTCGGTCGGAGAAGGAGGACACTTGAAATGCAAGTCCCTCATCGCGCTCGACATCGCGGAGGCTCTGGTCTACTTGCACTCGTTCGAGAGTCCCATCATCCACCGAGACCTCAAGCCCAAGAATGTGCTGCTCAGCGACTCGTGGGAAGCCAAGTTGACGGACTTTGGCATCAGTCGGGAACTGGACGAAGACCAGACCATGACTGCGGAGATCGGCACGGTGTCCTGGATCGCTCCGGAGGTGCTGCGAGGCGAGCACTACTCGGAAAAGGCAGACGTGTACTCCGTCGGGGTCATTTTAACGGAGCTGGACACGTGTCGTCGCCCATACTCCCAGGGAATCCCGGGCGAGAGCAACCGCGGCGGCAACAACAAGACGTCGAACACTCGCATCGCTGTGTTGGTCAGTGCCGGTTCTCTGAGACCCGAAGTGCACGCCGACTGCCCACGCAGTGTGCGCAACTTGGTGGACAAGTGCTTGGCGTACGACCCGGAGGACCGTCCGTCCGCCTTGCAAATTCACTACGAACTGCGCAACTTGGAGCTCGGAGAGGAGGAGCTGCTGGCTTCGGCGAGACGCATGACGCGCACACAGTCAAAGGCGAGCAACATGGGGGCGAGTTTTTCGGGCCACCGGTCAGTTCAATCCTCATCGTAAGACTTGGGCTGAAGCGATCAAGAGGCAAGCTTGGAGACTGGAAGAGAGGCAGCTACAGCAGCCTCGCCGTCGGTGTCTAGTGCGTACGTCTTTGAAGTTATTTAATTAAGTAAGCTTTTAGCTCTTCCTTCGGAACTATGAACATCTTCGCTACTTAAGAGAACTGCAGTGTAGATCAACTTGACTGTCAAGCCTGAAAACTGGTGGTCTATCTCGCTGCTAAAATAACGACCGGGGTAGGCATGCATTAATCCAGCTGATAGTGAGCACGGGTGAAGGCCGGTCCTTCACGTTTCGAGCAACGTGTGAAGCGCGTTGCGTCGGACTCACACTCTCGACATTTGCATGAACGTCGCAAGTTACGACTAACGTCTGGAAACCCCGAGCGTTGCAAAGCTCCGCCTGGTGGTTCGAAAGCATACCGGTATTGACAGCATTTCTCTGTTGGAACGTGTCGAACTGCACTGCATTCCAACAATGCCGCAAATCTCGTGGACGATGCCTAGGAGGAGAGCGTTTTCAGATGGGGAGCGGACTGTGCCTCGAGTCGAGCATCAAAAACCGAGCACGGGGTGAAGGCCGACAACAGCTCAGTTTACTATTCGAACGTGATCTCGTGACAAGGTCTCAACGTCGGCCGGTGGAGCGGGACGTAGCAATGAGACGGTCACGCCCGCGGCATCGCGGACTTGCGGCGCTTTTCGTGCTTTCGGCAGTTCTGGTTAGTCCAACTGCTGCTCGGGTTTTCCACACGGACGCATGCGAGAAACCAGCTCCGACACTTGCCACGTTGCGACGGAGCGAGGATGTTGCATCGAACGCTGAAGTCGTGTATCAAAACTGCACCGTCGTGAAAATCAGCTCTACATCAAGCAACGGGACTACGACGGTCGACGCCAGCAATTTGAACATCCAGGCAGTCTCGAGCTTCCCGGACGTGACAACCGTCATGCTTTCAGGAAATCAGGTCACTACAATCTACGAAGACACCGATGCCACCGTCAAGACGCTGTACGTAGTACTTACGCCCTTGTTCAAATGATTTTACTGTTCGTGTGCTGATGGTAGACCTAAATGTTTGTCTTGTCGTGGTGGCGTATCTGTATTTTATTTTAACAGAGATTTATCCTCAAATGGCCTCAGTGGTTTGGATGCCCTGACAATTCCAAGCACTGTGACCAGGCTGTACGTATGATGCTCTTATCTTCATGAACTGTGACGCATCCGCTGATGGTTGCTCGGTGCTATTCTACAGCGTTTTGGACGGCAACTCCATTATCAGCCTTGACGACGGCGAGATCCCTGATACTGTCACCACGCTGTCTCTGAAGAACAACGGCATCGTGGTGTTGACCACCTTCACTTTCAGCAAAACGTTAGTGGGGCTTGACACGAGCGAGAACACCATCCACGATCTCTCCAAGTGGCAGATGCCGTCACAGCTTCAGGTCTATTCGTGCCGGGACTGCGACATCGAGAAACTCTCGGGCGTGACGTTGCCATCCTCCGGCTCGCTGACTTCTCTCGACTTAGAAGGCAGCACGGTAGACTCGTTTGAGATCGCCAACTCGACCATGCCACTTGTAGCAGGTCTGGGTTGGTTCAAGCTAACAGTCTCAAGTACCAGTTGCAGCGATTCAAGTGCTACGAAGCAGGAGCTGCAGTGGGTGGCTATCTGCGTGCTGCCGGACGCTGTCTACAATAGCAAGTTCGTGATCTCAGCAACCGTGAGCGACTCGAGTAGCACCCCTGGACTGCCGCCAAATGGCACTCAGCCTATCGGTTCCCCCGAGGTTACTATTTCATCAGGATGGATGCTGGTGGCGATGATTTCAGGTGCAGCTCTGCTCCTGGTGGTCATCGGAGGCGCTGTAGGTTATCTCGTGTTCCGCCATCGCCGTTTGAACGAGAAATTCAAGGACTACACAGCAGACAGGAGCTCTGGTTTCCGGTCAGTGGCTAACATCGGCCCCACCAACCCCTCGAACCACTCCTTCTTCGAGCGGACATTGAACACGGGGAATATGGAGCCAGAAGTGCGCTCCGACCGAGACGACACGATTGTCAGCAGCAAGCGGCGAGGAATGACTAGTACCATGAACTCTTCGACTCGCTCAGCAGGGGCGATTTCCGACAGACATCTAGACAACGACATTCGCACAGACCAAGATATGAGGCACTTCCGTCTGATGCACGAGGAGGTGGCGCGTGGAAAACTGATAGCGAAGGGTGGCTACGGCGCCGTGTACAAGGCCACCTTCCGTGGCAAAACGGTAGTCACGAAACAATTGCTGCCGGAGCGTGCTCGCGATCCGCGAATGCTCAACGACTTCATGGACGAAATCCGGACGTGTGCTTCGCTCGACCACCCGAAGATCGTGACGTTTATCGGCTTCACCTTCAGCTCCCTCATGGACTTGTCTGCTGTGTTCGAGTATATGCCGAACGGTGATCTTGCTACATTCCTGCAGAAACAGTTGAAGCGCGAGACTCGCGACCCGTTGGCTCGTGGCTCGTACGGCTGGTTCCGCTCAACACAGTCGAATAGAGGAGGCTTCAAGTGCAAGTCACTCGTTGCTCTCGACATCGCTGAGGCTTTAGTGTACCTGCACTCGTTCGAAAGTCCTATGATCCACCGAGATCTCAAACCGAATAACGTTCTGCTTGGTGAATCGTGGGAAGCCAAGTTGACGGACTTCGGTGTGAGTCGCGAGCTCAGGGAGGACCAGACCATGACTGCCGAGATCGGAACCATCTCGTGGATTGCTCCAGAGGTGTTGCGAGGTGAACGGTACTCGGAGAAGGCAGATGTGTACTCGTTCGGCGTGATTATGACCGAGCTGGACACGTGCCGACGTCCGTACTCCGAGGGTGTCCCGAGCGAGGATACCCGTGGCGGCAGCATCAAGCACACGAACGCTCGTATCGCTGTGCTGGTGAGTGCAGGTAAATTGAGGCCATCGTTGAGCTCGGACTGCCCTAACAGTGTACGGGATCTGGTCAACAAGTGTCTCGACCCGAATCCGTTGAATCGACCGTCGGCCTTGCAGCTCCACTTCGAGCTGCGCAACCTCGAGCTTGCTCTGGACGACCTGGCGATCACCGGTCGATTGGCAAACCGAGCGATGTCAGTTCCTCGAACCAACGCCAAACCGCCCCGCCGAACGCCATACAGACAAGAGCATCGAAAACAATCCGAGCCGCAAATCGTGCTGATCGAAGACGACGACATCGCTCTTCTGTCGAACGAACGGCGGGATCATGTGCAGTATTATGTGTGATGATTGAATGTCGCGGTGGCCGAAGCCGCAGAGCAAAAGCTAGCATTGTAACAAGTGAGAAATAGTCAACTATTTTATCGTGAGAGAGCGAGAAAGAGCGTTCAGCTCCACTTGAGTTCGAAACTGAAGTTTACTGTAGTTCAGCTGGTCGTAGCAAGTTGAAGTTGACGTTGACGTACTTGCTGACGTACTTCGCGTCTGTCGATCAACTGGACCTCGTAACACGTAAGTACCGATCGTCGCCCCCTATGATGGATCATCGGCGGCGGTTGCCTCAGCAAACGATGGCGTTTACGACGCCACGCAGACAAGGCCAAACGCTAATCCATGTACAGTTGTGCACCTCGTTTTCGGAAGATTGAAATCAAATCAAAGATGACAGGTGATAATATATTAGAAGTCTGATAGACCTAACAATCCACCATTTATTATAGAATAATTAAGGATATCACTTTATATACACGAGGTGCACAACTGTAAATGTACCGGTACATAATATCTGATTCAGCGCAGCATCTGACCTCCCTCCAACTGTTCGTACGGGTGGCCCACCTGAGCACCTCAGTGAGGTGGGATATGCTCACTTTGTTCCCCATCGTGACTGCACTCATGTTCGGTCACTTGCTACCAACATGCTCTTTTACAGCGTTGAGCGCAGTCTCCGATATTCCTCCATCCACCGAAAACTTCCAATTGTCGCGTCCGTCATGAGGCCGTGGATCTGGATGGTCGCTTGCGCTCTGTCGACGCTGCCTCGAGGACTTCAGACGGCGACGACGTGTCCGGAGTCAGGCATCGCAGCTCCGTCGGAAGTCACGTTGGCTGCGGCAGCGAGTGGGGCAGACGACGTGGCTGTCCTCGTGAAAGACGCCGACTGTGATGAAGTCACGATCGACGCGACGGAGTCGGAGAACCCGGGCGAGTACAGGATCAACGTCAGCTACGTGAACATTGAAGTCGTAGAGAGTTACCCGGCAGTCGCGAGTTTGTACGTTTGAGACGGAACGACTGGCTGTGAGATGAAGGACGAGGTCGTTCATGTTGATGACGCTCTGCTGTTGTGGCGATGGCAGGTGGCTCTGGAACAACAAGATCAAGACGTTCAAGGCCGTGGGGACGTCGGTGACGGAAGTGTACGTGGGCTTGAGTCGGGTCACTGCGGAGTCGCTGTCCAGACTGTGACGTTCTGACCGGTTGTATGTATGCATGTAGGGATATTACGAGTAACCAGTTGACGTCGTTGGACGGGTTGGAGTTCCCATCGAGCGTGCTATTGCTGTATGTGGTCTACAGTTTTTGTTTGACAAGTTTCACTAGTTGGTGCATTGATTTGCTCACGGGATTGGTGACTGTTATGGTACTGCAGGACGCTGGATCTGAATGCTCTCACTTCTACGAGTGCGTCAGATTTCCCGGAGAACCTGCAGAGGTTGTACCTGCGCAAGAACTCGATCGACTCGCTGGCCAAGTTCCGCTTCTCATCTTCTCTGCAGAATTTGTATCTTAACGGGAACCAGCAGCTCACGACGCTGGAAGGCGCTGTGTTCCCCGACAGCCTCCAGTATCTGTGAGTACTGTATCCGTTGCGCAGTGTACTTGACCGATGGACTATCCAGGGAGCTTTTTCACTGACGCTGCTTGTGATTTGCCTGTCCACTGGACGACAGAGAGTGCAGCGACTGCCGTATTACAGAGATCGTGGGCGTGACCTTCCCGACGAGCCTCAAGACATTGTACGTACGGCCTTGCGTTTGGCTCTAGATGTAGCTTTGACACCATTAACGTCTTGCTGCATCATGTTGCAGGACGCTTGGCGGAACGACTGTAACAAACTTCGTTGTACGCCAATCCGATGTCGACGTGCTCAAGAGCGCACAGCTCAGTCTTACAGTCAGTGTCGACTCTGATGAGTGCTCTAGCGTGTCCGGTACTGTCACGATAATCTTGGACGACATCTCGGCCTGTGTGCTCGATGGTGAGGCTTGCTGTATCATCATTCATGTGCTATTCAATGCCATCAATCTGACATTCCATTCTCTGTGCCAGACGTGACGTTTTCAAGTCTGTATCCGATCAGCAGTAGTAATGGATCTGAAGCTTCTGCTACCGGAACTAGCTCCAGCGAAAGCTCCACCACTACTAGCAGTGCCTCCAGCACCAACGGAGGTAGCACTACCATCACTGGAAGTACAAACCAAGACTCAGGTGGATCTGGGACTACCATCATCAGTGACGACGGGTCAAGCTCCAACGCCGGGCTAATCGGCGGCATTGCAGCAGGCGTGGTCGTCGTCATACTCCTTGTCGTGGGCTTCGTCTTGTATCGTCGGCGCCAGCAGAATCGCCAACGCAAAAACGCTCACGGTGATGGATTCCTGGCTTTACCTACAAGCAAAGACCGGCCCAATGGCGCTACTGGCGGCACAGGTTCCGCTTCACAGACGTTATCTCTCCCTCCATCATCGGCCGATGGTTACCTCAGCAACGACGTTCGGAACGATGAGGACCTGATTCCGTACCGACTGCCAATTGAAGACATTATGATCCAGGAAGAACTCGCCAGCGGTGGCTTCGGTGTCGTGCACCTCGCCTATCTGTACGGTCAACGCGTGGTCGTCAAGCAGATTTTGCCCAAGGCCATGTCAAAAGACCTGTTGCGTCGATTCATGGACGAAATTCGTCTGTACGCGCGTATGGACCACCCGAAGATTGTGCATTTCATCGGCTTGGCGTGGACCAACCTCCTGGACTTGTCTCTGGTAATTGAGTACATGCCTCGAGGCGACTTGACCACGCTGATCAGGCAGAAACATGGAGAGAAAGATAACCGTCGGAACTTCTCGTGGCTCGACGACAGCTCTCGACCTCGAAGTAAGGTCAATATCGCGTTGGATATGGCGGAGGCGCTCGTGTACTTGCACTCGTTCGACCCGACGATCATCCACAGAGACATCAAGTCTCGGAACGTGCTCTTGAATCACGAATGGGAAGCGAAGCTGAGCGATTTCGGCATCTCACGAGAGGCCTCGGGCGGATCGACAATGACCGGTGGCATGGGCACCACGGCCTGGATCGCGCCCGAGGTGCTTCAGGGCGAGCGGTACTCGGAAAGCGCCGACATTTTCTCCTTCGGCATCGTACTGAGCGAGATGGACACATGTGGCCACCCGTACAACAGCAACCGATCCGAGGACGAGGCACTCACAGATGCCAAGATTGCGCTTCTCGTGAGCTCGAACGCCATCAAGCCGACGATCGAGAACGACTGTCCACCGGAGATCCGCGACCTTATTCTCGCGTGCGTGTCGTACGACCCGTCCGATCGACCGTCGGCCGTCGCACTCCACTATCAGCTGAGAACCATCGTCAACGCGTACCAGGAGATGCCGATGATGTAGTGAATTTTAACTAAAGTCGAGCTATAATTTGAGCAAGTAAATCAAGGGAATTGGCTCTTGTCTAATGGAAATAAATACATGTACAAGAACAGTTTTGAGCTAAAGAGAGTGACATCCGTGGTTCTGAGCTATTAATAGATCCGATTGTTCAGACCGGCTCAGCTCATACCACTTTTAACGTGGTGGAGACTTTCAGTTAGAAGCCGGTTCGCGCACTGAAAGTCTCCGCTTCGTACAGTATCGAGTGCCCCCACTGATGCTACAGTAGCCCTGCAAAGGGCATGACAGCGCTGCAACGATTACCCGTCACCTGGGTGCAGTGGAGGAAGCGTCCGGTGTCGTTGACACGTTTCTTGTCGTCGTTATCCACGTCATGCTAGCTGGCCGTGTCACTCTCGTCAATTACCTGCTGGATCGATAAGAATCAATACACGTACCAGAGCTGCTCAAGCTGCCTGGAGCTCGCCAGCAGGCAGCACGCAGCAGTCAGTCATGACAGCAAGCAACCAGGTGCTAAAATAATGCTCATGAGATGGCTACACCCTATGGTCACAATTGCGATTTCGGTAAAGGTGTAGATGCAGAGACAGGACCTCGATGATGTTCCTCCTTACAAAAACCAAGATAGTTGAGAATGTTCAGAACGTGCGTAGAACATTGCCAGGTCCCACGGTCACGTACAATTGACTTCATACACTCCAGTCAGCAATACCCCGAGAGACCTGCAGGTCACTTCATCTTCGTACCTTGTTGGGAGCAGCAGCAAGCAGTATGCGGGTCTTTCCGTCCATGGAGACGCCGTCGATGGCCCCCATGTGGCGCAAGATGCGCGAGATCCGCGCGATGGCCACCAAGCAGCGGACCAAGGACCCGCCTAAGCGCTTCTCAGCCTCGTCGTGGCGCAAGAGCTCTGCGCCGGACGCCGCCAAGCGCTTCAGCAGCGCCTCTAGCTACTTGGCAGCCGTGAGCGTGAAAGCTCATCGTCGCTCGTCCGTTGCAATGCCAAGTTTCGTCTCGCAGCTGGAGAAGACGACGGAGATCGACGAGTTGGAGCTGCTGGACGTTCTGGGTCGAGGCACGTTCGGAACGGTGCAACTCGCTCGGCATCTGGACACGGGGGCGACGGTGGCCGTCAAGTCGCTGCCCAGACACTTGGTGCTTGAGTTGCAGCAAGAGAAGAACATCATGAGAGAGCAGAGTGTACACTTGGGGCTGGTCCATCCGTTCGTCGCCAGGCTCTATGCCACTTTCCAGGATAACGAGGCGCTGTACTTCGTGCTAGAGTTCTGTCCCGGAGGAGAGATCTACAGCTTGGTGTATACACATGACGACGGACACCTCGAGGAGAGTGAGGAGGGTGAAGAGGATTCCGACGAGGAAGAGAGCAGGAGGTCGAGGAGTACCAGACAGGTGGAAGAGGAGCCGGAAGCCTCCGATACGGTGACGACCGAGTCCGAGTCCGATGAAGAGCAGCACAGACAGCGGCGTGGAGTTAGCGTGGCCATGAGTCGCAATAGCTTGACACTGGAGAACTTCCTGGCCAAGCAGAAACTGCGTAGTTCGCATGGAGGACTCCACGAACGCGACGTGGCATTTTACGCGGCGTGTTTGGTGTCAGCACTCGAGTATCTGCACGTACGGGGTGTTTTGTATCGAGATTTGAAGCTGGAGAACCTCGTGCTGGATACAGATGGATACCCAAAGCTTATCGACTTCGGACTGGCCAAGCCAGACGCGACGCGGACGTCTGAGCGCCACTCGACCATGTGTGGAAGTGCAGAGTACATGGCACCGGAGATCATGCAGCACAAGCCGTACGACCAGCGAGTCGACTTGTGGTCGTTTGGTATTCTTCTGTATGAAATGCTCTTTGGAGCCACGCCATTCTACCATTCCAACCACCGAGAACAAGGCCGTCGCATCATTTCGGAGCCTGTGCAGTTCCCGAACGACTACGAGCAAGGACATCCCAGTGTGTGTTCACTTATCCGGAAGCTCCTTGAAAAAGACCCCGCGTTGCGACTCGCATCGTTCGCGGAGGTGCGGAAGACCACCTTTTTCCGCTGTTACTTCCCGTCGGCGCAGGGCTGGCAACAGCTCGAGTCGCGACAGGTGGAGGCTCCGTTCGTTCCCAGATTGGACGGTCCGTTCGACACTAGTCTCTTTGTGCGTGTTCAGGACGACGACGAGCAAGGCTACGGCAGTGATGCCGACTCAGACTTCGGGTACTAAAACTCAGACTGCACACCCCGTGCAGACAAATGTGGACTCGCAAGAACGCGAGTAGTAGTGTAGAGAGTCAAGTATATTTATTGCGACCCAGTAAAGCCTCCATGTGAGAGATTTCAAGCAGGACATGAGCCTCACAACAGTTCGAGCTGAAACACGCGGTACTGAGAATGTCCTAACGTTAGTTGTATTATTTTGCTGGTTCTATCTATCAAAATGATCTATCTGTCGCTGGATGAGCACGAAGACGCGCTAACCAGATAAATTAGTGGGGAGACGAAGAATTCGTAGTTTGTCGGGGCACCAGGACAGGTTTCAACAGGATCGGTGCGAGTGTTGAGCTGGTGTCGTAGCTGGTGTCGTAGCTGGCTCGTCGGTTTACACGTGAAGACAAGAGATGAAATGGCAAAGCTGGTCAGCTAGAAGTCGCTGAAGATATTGGAGCCGTCTTCGAAGTACGGCTCCACATCAGCCTCCAGCTCCTCCTGGTACTCGTCGTCGATGGTCTGGAAGAAGGACGTGTCGAAAGGGCCACTGAGGTTGGGGATGAATGGTGCGTCGCATTCTCGACGAAGCAATCGCTCCCAGTCCTCAGGGCACGAGAAAACTCGCGAAAAGAACCGGTGCGTCTTGATCTTCTGCATAAGTGATAGCCGTTCATCTGGGTTCTTCACTAGAAGCTGGTTGATGAGGTCGCAGGCAAGTGGACACTCTTCTTCGAATTCATTCGGGAACTCCACGTTCTCTGTTGTAATTCTGCGTCCGAGCTCGCGCGGGTTCTCGTGGTAGAACGGTGTCTTGCCAAGTAGTAACTCGTACATGATGATGCCGAACGACCATATATCCACGCGCTGATCATGGGACTGGCGAAGAAGCACCTCTGGTGCCATGTAGTCCATACTCCCGCACAACGTCAGGTTACGAGCATTCTGGGTTTGTTCACTGCTATCATCAGTATCCTCAGCCTGCTGCGCGTCCGGCTTGGCAAAACCAAAGTCCAAGATCTTGAGGTAGCCTTCTTTGTCCAGCACCAGGTTCTCGAGCTTCAGGTCACGGTACAGCAACCCTTGGTCGTGTAAATACTCGACTGCACTCAAGATGCAGCCCAGGTAGAACACCGCGTACTCCTCCTTCAACCCTCCGAACTCACTGCGCAGAATACTCAGACCTCCAGACTCCAGCGTTCGCAACTGAATAGTCATCAGGGACTCGATTGAGGTCGGCTTTGCTGCACTAACCGGTGTAGCCGGACGGAGCTCGTCGCTGTCGTCCTTCAGTGATCCTTGGATCTTCAATTGTGGGGCGGCCTTGACGGCCTCAACATCTTCATCTTGGCCTTCACTGTGCGAGTACACGAGACTCCAAAGTTCTCCACCAGGGAGGTACTCCAGTACCAAATACAAACAGTCGTCGTCCTGGAAAGTGCCGTAGAGTTTCGCAACGAGAGGATGCTGCAGCTGCAAATGCACCGCACGCTCCCGCAAGATGTGTTTCTCCTGACGTGTCGTGACCACGTGCTCTTTGGACAGCACCTTGAGTGCGACACTAGTGCCGGTTGGTTTGTGCTTGGCCAGCTTCACTACGCCGTACGTGCCTACTCCGAGCACGCGGATGATCTCAAAGTCGTCGGCCGCCAGCGTCTGCAGCTCTGGGTCACTGCTCTCGATCAAATTCGTCTTGTCACTACTGCCCATGTCAATTTCGGAAGTGGTCGACTTCACTGCCGGGTAAATCATGGCCGCGTGCTTGTCCGGACTGCTGTTGCAGCTCGAACTGTCTCGGTGGTGGTACTCCGCGACTTGGCAACTCATGTCACAAGCAACTCGATGGATAGTGGAGATTGCAGCTCGCAGACTCAGAACGCGTGGCGGACGGTTGATTGGATTGGGCCGTCTAATCTGTCTGCACGGATGTGCGTTGTCCAGTTCCACCCACCAGTCTCTTACAGGGAACAATGCCGCTTGTGTATATTTGGCCCAGGAAGCTTCAAACCGCACACGAAACTTCCAGCATACCAAGTGCGACAAGAATAGCTACATTCTCACACGTCGCAGACGAATAAGAACCAAGAAATTGATACAGGTCCTATCGGAGCGGATACTGTAGTCATCGTCCGTCCATCGTATCGCACAAAGTGTTGATACTTTCAACACTTGGAACCGATACAGATAGGCTCACTGCATGAGAGTATTGTGCACACGCTCTCTCCAAGTTGCTGGATACTACGCTGGAAATTGACGACACCTCGATCCATTCCTGCATGTCAGCTCTAAACCCTCTTGAATCCGTTAAAAACGGCTCGACGCAACGGTCTCCAATGTCCTCCGCCGATGGCGAAGGGGGCGTGTCGTTAGCTGCGTGCACTGCGTGTGTGGCTGCAATCTTGTTGTTCCAGTACCTCGTATCTGCTGGACAACTCGATGCGGCGCAGAATGGCGTGGCGCGTCGCGGGGACTTGCACTTGCAACGTAAGTTCCAGCATCTGGGCACGGGGGCGATGATCTACGCGGCCTCGAGCGTCTTCAGCCAATGGGCAGGCGCCACTGTGCTGCTGTTCTTCGGGCTGCTTTTCTTCGGATTGCATGAGTTAAGAGGGCGCAGTGAAGCTGTTAATGCTGCCTACATCAAGTGTTTTAGCAGTATTTTACGGCAGCATGAGGTCTCGAGAGCGGCGCTGCCTGGTGCCTACTACTTCTTGCTGGGCTCGGGCTTCTCGCTCGCGCTGTTTCCACCTCGCGTTGCACGACTCGCTATACTCCACGTGCGTTGATTGCTTTGATGATTTCGTAGAAATTGCAATGAATTCTTACCTTTTTGTTGTGTGTTTTGTTGCTGTAGTTGTCAGTGGGAGACCCTGCTGCGGCGTTCTTTGGGGCGTTGTACGGTCGGCACAAACTGGTGGCGTTGGTCGGGAAGCTGGGTGGAAACAAGTCGCTAGAAGGCTCAGTTGGATGCTTCTGTGTTGCTGCTACTGCTACGTTCATGGCTTTGATGGTGGAGCAGGATTTCTACTTCGGCATGGCAGGTGAGGAGGTTGCAGCTGTAGCTGGTACGATCTCACTGGCTGCAGGAGTTGGTGCGGCAGCCGCAGAACTGCTGGACCTAGGCGGATGGGACGACAATCTGACCCTCCCGCTATTGTCAGGAGCATTCTTGCAGCTCACCGTTGGTCGTCTGCTGTAGACAGCATACCATCGCAGTAGGCGTTAGTAAATTGTACAGCAAATGCAAGGTGAGGTCTATTCTAATGAAATTTGTCGAGCTCTGTAGCTTTGATTTAAGCCTCTAGTCGATGTTTAAAGGTACGCGGCGATGAACTTGGACACGGGCCGGATCCAGTGACCATCTTTCCAGCTGAAAAGTCCGTGTAACATGCGCTCGGGTCGTCGCCAGAGCTGCTCGGTCACCACCTCTGCGTGGCAAGTCAGGGCATCGTACTCATCCTGCAGGCGACGCTGGAGATCCGGGTTGCGGGTGAATACCACTAAATTTGACTCCAAGTCGCAACCATAGGATCGCTGGCCAAAGTTGGAGCTTCCCACGACTGTGAGCTGGGGCAGGCCCAACGCAGCCTTGTGACTGTTAGTAAATGGCGTCCGAGGTGGCCTCCACCACATGCCCTTGCCGTGAAAGGTCCAGCCTGGACGGTTGAATTCGCGCAGCGTCGTTGGAAACTCGCGACCAAGAGTTCGTTCGAAGAAGTCTTGCTCGATCAGCGAGTAGGCCATGGGCAGGGCACCCTTCACGCCGTGAGCATCGTAAAATCCGTTGGCACGAGGAGCCGCAGAAATCACGTCCAGCTCAGCACCACAGCGCTCCAGCAACTCACTCAGAAACGGCGGGAAGTTCAGGTAACCCGAGGCAATCTGTAGCTGCGAACCACGCGGCAGGTTCTTCACGAACATGCTCAACACTCGTTCGTCGTGGTCCATTGAGATAGGAGTGAACTGCAGCGTCGGGAACGTCCACGCGTCCGTGCGTGCATCTGCCTCATCTTCCTGTTTGTGTTTGTCCGGGTTCACCAGGTTCTCGAGATCGCGTCTCATAGCCGCCTTCGCTTCTTCCGAGTCATGCGCAAGTACTGGCGACTGCAATTCATAGTCATTTTTCGTTCCCGTCAATGATTCCAGCTTCACCTTGAACGAAAATCCCGTCACCAAGTCCACGAACTGATGGTAGAACTGTGCGAGTGCGCCACAGTCCGTCAACTGCACGTACCGATCCTGTCTGTTAGTAAAGTAGTCCGCACTCAAGTTGGCACCACTGAGCACGAGCGTCTCGTCCACCAGATAAACTTTGGCGTGCGAAACACCCAGCGTCTCGTTGAACGGCGGGGGCAGCTTCGCCTTCAGGCCCGAAAGCTGCGGAACTCGGAACAGAAAGAGCTCTACATTGGCCGGAAACTCCTTTAGCAACGGGGCCAGCATGGCCACGGAACTGGCCGCGAGTCCGCCCCGTTGACCTCGTGAATAGTCCAAAACTATCTGCACCTGAAGCTCCGGTCTTTCTCGCAGTCTCGTGGCCAGAGCTTCGACCAGAGCGCATT
The DNA here is from genome assembly GCA_001314375.1 of Phytophthora podocarpi. Lineage (NCBI taxonomy): Eukaryota > Oomycota > Peronosporomycetes > Peronosporales > Peronosporaceae > Phytophthora > Phytophthora podocarpi. The sequence goes on along the minus strand of LGSN01000695.1, from coordinate 1,696 downwards.
CCAAGTGGCCCGTGCCCAGATACAACGAGGAGATGGACACGCGACACTCTGCAAGTTGGATATTGTGCAGCAATTGCTGGTAGAAGTCCGTGGGGGTGGCGAGCAGCGCCACGTCAGAGCTGCGCAATGGGAAGACACGCGAATGTTGCGCCAACGACCGGAACAGCTGCTCGTAGCTGCTTCCAAATGCTGCGTCAGCACTAGGAGGGGATGGCGAGGCGGACGACGGCATGGAGACGGAGGTGGACTCGCTGGGCACGTCTGGGGATCGCGGTTTTAGGCTACGTCGCGAAGCCATCGCGGACGAGGAGCTCCGGTTAATTGATGTGCGGCAAGAAGTTATTTTGGGTGGGAAAAAAATGAACCCAATTTTAACAGTCGTGCCTTTTTTTGCCTCAAAACTTTGATGTACATGTTCATTAAGTTTTTTGCTTTGTTTATATTAATAAACTCCACTTTTTAAAACAAGTGGATTTTGCATCAAGAAAGCACTGTAAGATGCAAAGTCGACGACGAAATTGGCGTACTGGACTTCGCTCTGTTTTCCCCTCCCCAACAAATGTTGTCCTTAGAATAAGGACAAAACTGGAATTCATGTTCTCGAAATTGCTGTGCTTCTCGAAAGTGCTGTGCTTTTGTCCTTATCGCCTGATTTAAGGACAAAACCTGCCATACAGCTCTGTACAGGCTACTATGTCGTCCAAAACAACTCAAATATATTGTCAGGGTGGTGGTTTTAGTTGAGATCCTGCAGGATGACTTGCATGAGTGTGCGTTACATATATGGTACAGTGCGGTGGATTGTGTTGGATACACTATGTCGTCCAAAATAACTTGAATATATTATTAGAGAATACCGATTTTGTCCATATCTTACGGACAAAACGACTCTTTGATGTGTTATTAATGACATCTGGATATTGCTAATTCCTGCAAACGCCAAGGCATTTGGCGAGATGATAGTGACACCACTCAATAGCTCTAGTGAAGGGCTACACGTCCATACCGACTTTATAGCATCACTGACAAAATGAGCTGCTGAGCGGGTGGGCTAACTTTTGATCCTTAGTTTTGTTCTTAATCTGCATTTGTTGGATTAATGCATGCATCTTTCGCTGCATCAAACCAACAGGGCAACCCGTGACCCAGAACCGAGTGTTGTATCTTTGGCAATCAGTACAAAATCGTGCCTGTTATTATGCGTGAAGGTAGTGTTCACCTGTGGGACACTGAAAATCGAGGCGCCCATTCTTTCACAGCGGTGCTGATCAATCACCTCTGGCAGTTGTACATTTTTCAGTGTCCGTAGTCGTCAACTGCATATACGTAGATATTCCCTGGACGACTTTGGGCAGGCTGATTTACGTACGTTAGGATACCGAACTAGTTTGGTGTGTGTCTGGAGACTTTCCCGACTCAGACAAGCAACGTGCTCAGCAAGCGTTGAGATTGGCGCTTTTGGCATTTCGATGGACGGGTTTGGTTACACTGTAGTCTTCCCTATCGCAAAGTCGGTGGCAGATTTTTACGCGGAAACACACCGAAAGGAAGGTACGGCAAATAATAACGTCACCCGTCATCACTGTTGTCGTGCAGACTATAGCAGAGCGCACTGATGCAACAACGTTTTTTCCAGTCGCAAGCTAGCCCTGAATAGACGATGGCTTCTCCGCCACCACACCGCCATCTACGAGGC
>LGSN01000694.1:0-20521 GCA_001314375.1 Phytophthora podocarpi | reverse complement strand
ACAACGTGTTTCTAGCGTGATGACACGGGCGGATATGTTGACACCAATGCTGCGCTGCTGGGCAGTTTGGACGGTGTTTCTCGCGTGTTTGAGAAGTCCCTTATCTCGTCAGATTTCCAATGGAGGAAATCTTGTTTGAGTGATAGCAGATAGGAGCATAGCGTGTTTCTTAGATACAGGCAAGTACCGTTTTCGGGTCGCGTGGGAACGCTTATTGTACTGGCAAATAAATTGATACACCAACAAATTGTGTTGCCCAGAACTTTCAAACTACAGAGCGTATTAATGTCGGAAGACCCGCAATGAAAAAGCGCAGCTCAGCCATCACAGACGAGCGCTTCTTATCTACGTCGTTCTTACTTTGTCAAAATGGTGAAGCAAGAGTTACAGTTGGAAAATGATGCTCATAGCACGTGCACAGAACATAATTGTCGATATTTCATGAACGAAAAAGACTCCGGAGGAAAATTGAACGCAAGTATATAGTTTTCCTTCCAACTTCTGTCATACACGTTTTCACGGGTAGCGAACATCGTGCGTTTTTTTTAAACCAAATGAACCCGTTTATTGCTATCCGTATGTCCAATTTCCTCTCAGTTTTGCAACAACCGGTCCGGTGCGAAATCGGCGAGAGCATTAGTTTCCAACACACATTGTTGCACTCGAAATAAAAAAAAAGCAGTGATATTTCCACTGGCACTGCTCTATTTCAATAATGACTACAACTATCCCGAGCTCCGCGACCGAAGGAGGATTGGTTCACTCCCCGAGGCCTTTTACAGCCCCTCACGGTCGATAGAGTCCCAAAATCTCATCACGTGTGCACTCAATGCCCTGAGTACTATGTAGTGCTCCACTGGATATTATGCTCCTTAATGCCTACCTCACCCGAGGAGATCTACGAACAATGGCTGCAGAGTTTTTCCATGTCCTGAGTCATCTGTCCCTTAATCAAAGTCATTTCATATTTATTACGAGTCACTTTCAAACGGACAGAGCCCAATATTGGACCTGCATCCATTCTACATTTTTTTCCTTTATCAATTGCGCATTCTCCCACTTACCTGATTGCGTCTTGGTAAGTTACCAAGAAGCAATCATGCGCGTCACCGACATGGCAACAGGCGGGAGCGCCATCTCCTACGCCGAGTTTGAAGAAGCGCTTCGCTACGTGCCCGCAGTGCAGCCTTCAGTAGTCCAAGAAGTCGAGGAAACCCCATCTACATCCGCCCAAGAAGACGACGAAGAAGAAGAACGAGAAGAGAAAGCAGGTTCGCCGCCCTTTGGAGGCCTCAGCGCTGCCGTTCTCAGAGGCTGCGTGGGTGACTTCTACCGTGCAGTAGAAGGCGTCACCAACATTCTGACGGATGTGGAGTTCACACTGCCGCAGATCGTCGTCATCGGTCAGGAAAGCAGCGGCAAGTCGAGTGTGCTGGAAAGCCTTGCCATGTTGCCACTTTTCCCTCGTGATAGTGACATCTGCACAAGACTGCCCATCCTCCTCAAAATGCGCCACATGTCGCACGGCAATGTTGAAGTTGAAGGTGACCCGGAGCTCATGCCGCACTGCGGCAACATGCAGCCTGGCGAGCAGCAGCAACCGCAACTTAAGATGAAGCTCATCTATTCAGACGGCCGAGAGCCTGTAGTGTCGGACAGAAATTTTATACCAGCAGAGGCGGCTCAATTGATGAGGACGTGGATGGAGCAGATCGTCAAGGAGGAGCACGAGGACAAGAAGCTCAACGGAGTCGTGGACCACGTGCTCGAAATCGAAGTTCGCTCGCCCAATGTGCCCAATTTAAACATCGTCGACTTGCCGGGGATTGTCGCAGGGAAACTCATTGACGAGCCGGACGACATGATGCACCGTACGCGTGCACTTGTGGAGAAGTATCTACAGACGCCACACACGCTCGTACTGGCAGTCATCCCGGCCTTCGAACGTGTACGCAACTCGCAAGCGTTCCAGTTAGTTCAGCAGTACAACCTCATGGACAAAACTATAGGCGTGCTGACTATGGTAGATCGGGCAATGGATGAAACTAACCCGGAGGGGCCCTTGGCTGACGTTATGAGTCGGCTGGATGGTACGTCACAAGATATTGTGTATCTGAAGCAAGGCTATGTGGTTGTTAGGAACCGTGATACGCGTTCAGCCCATGAGATGCCTTTGGCTCGATTCAAAGAAAAAGAAAATGCGTGGCTGGAGAAGAACTTACCTGGGTATATTGACCGAGGTCTCGCATCCAGCACTGCGCTGGTGACGAAACTGGAGAAAATGCTAGCAGACCATATTCAAGCGACCTGGGTGCCGCAGACACTATCTAAAATCGAGACTCACAGTAAGAAGACCGAGAAAGAGTTGGCACGTTTCGGGCCTGACGGGCAAGGTATCGTGGAAGATTTTTATGGAGTGTCTCCTTTATCTGCCCGTAAGCGGATGTTCCAGCTGCTTAAACCAATTCTTCCTGAGATTCTGGGCGAAATCGACGAAGAAATGCTACGACTTGCAGCTCTGGTCCACGCAGAGTTTCTTCAGTCACGCGAAGAACATGAGCTAATTTTGTCTCCATTTGAAGCGAAGAAGAAGCAAAACTCGTTTGCATCGAGTGTTGGATCGTTAGTGGCTGCATCAATGGTGATGCTAGACTCCCATGAAGTGTACATCGCCGACCACTTTGTCCAGATCTTGAAAAATGTGGTACTTCACATCGTAAATCTGGTTCAAAAGATCATTGCAACACCAACTAAATCGGAACCAAAAGGAACTACGTCTCAGCGTCTGGATCGGTTCGCCAACCTCCATTACTTCTTCGCTGGTATGCTGTGGGAGCGATTGAACGAACTGCTGATCGATGAAGAAGGACTACTGCAGAGCTTGGAAAAAACGTTTTTGGAATTTGACCCACAGAACGCTAGCATTCTCCAAATTCCAACTCAGATCAAGGCGACGTCCCCGAAAACAGCAGATTCGCTGACAAAGCTGGCCAGTGAATTGGAGTTGTACCTGGACTCCAAGGGGTTCCAGAATACTTCTCTTGGTGAAGTATATCTCCCGCAGAAGACTTCAGCAATGACGTCGCTGAGCAGGTACGAACTGACACTGTTTGCCGTAGGAAAATGGTGTGATTAGCTTTGGAACTAACATACTTTTGTCCTCGTTTGTTGTTGTTCAGGGATACGTCTCGCCTGATTGTCAGTGCACAAGTGCCGACACTCACCAAGTCGAACCCTCACGGGTTTGGAGCTGCTAATCCAGTACCTGGGAAAGGTGGCTTCAGTGTTGGCAGCAGCTTCACCTCGAATGGTTTCACATTTTCTGGAACGACTGGATCACAGGAGTCTAAAGACGAGTTTCAAGAGGTCGATGAATTTGAATCTCGACTCTTCTTCGCAATGTCTTCTCACGTGGTGGCGCCTCTTCTCCAATCCATTTGCGACATGAGTAATCTCACGCGGAAAATGCAGGAGTATGTGTCCTGCTTTCCGAAGGTGACGGCATGCAAAACACACATCTTCCGCGAGAGTACGTCTGACAAACGCAAAAAATTGAAGAAATTCGCGAAACGCCTCGACGTAGCTGCTGCGGGGTTAAAGGCAAATTTTTAGTGAATTATTAGTGCGCAGTGCACCAAAGTCTTCCAGTTGACAACACGATTGAGAAGGAAACGCTGAGCTGCTCGGATAAACGACAATGCATCACTTTCATAGCGACTGGACATTGTTGTGTTGCCTGCATGTGTCCATGTCCATGTAGTTCTTCCCATAGCGATAACTATAAAACATAAAAGCAAGAGCCGTCGTCCACGAATATTATGTTCCTTTGGTGACTCTTATAGCATCGACCTCCACTGGAAATCAGACGAGATAATGGACCTGTCAAACACTAGCGAGACGTCTTCTATGCTATCCAGGAGACGTAGCAGCGGTGTCAGTAGGTCGGAATGAGCTATGACTCGGGTAAAGCGGCCGCCCACACTATCCCAGACGAACCGTGTCAAGCCTCGCATGGCGATACGCTGACCCAGAAGTTTGGTTGCCAGTCTGGCACCTGCGCCACTATTCCTGTGCAGGTGTGGGAATACGTTGCGGAGCGTTCGCTCAGTGATGGTGACTGTAGTTCTTGTCATAGAGACAAGCGATCCCGGAGTGCTGCGGTCTAAGTCTTCTAGCTCCAGCTCCACGTCTTGAAACCACAGAGACAAGCATTTCCAGCTCCTCATCATCGCCTCTACGCCTTGTCCAGAATTAAACGCCACGTCCGGGGCCATTATCGTTCGCAACAAGTCCAGTTGAGGGTTTTCATTATTGAAAGGAGAGGATCGTCGTCCGATTGGTCTGAGACCGAATCGGAGTACCTGAAAGTACTCTTGCGCCACATTCCACCCATTGAGCGTTGGTGAAAGATCTGAATACATTGTGCGGCGTCGTTGTTCAAACTTCGCAATCTCTTGACGTAGCTGTTGAGTCTCCTTCTCTAAGCAGACAAGGAGCTCGTCCTGCTTCTTCCTGTATTGAATCTGCCTCTCCCGATGAATTGTTTGTTGGTGATTTTGCCGTCCTACAGGTACAGCCCAGTTCGTCATAATTGGTTCTTGGTTATCACTGTTCAGAGATTCTGTGTCTGTCTCGGGCTGTGGTGCTCTTGCTTCGGAAGTTACGAACCGCTTGCAACTGGAAAAACTTGGGGATGGGGCTCTCTGTCGCTTCGTTCCGTTCATCAACGAAAGCAGTCCAAGTACCGCAACTGCGTCTCTTTCAGCTATAATCGAGCTAGTATTAATTGAGCGGGTTCTTTCGATGTGACAAACACGTGGGCGCTCGGAAGTTTGTGGCTGTAGGTACGACTGACGCGATTGACGCCACTCCTCTCCATCATTTTCATCAGCAGCGAGGAAGTATCTGTCAGGCCTCCTGCCCTGCAAGACACCGCCTATGATGTCGTCGCTTAGGTATCGATCGTTCGGCGGACGAAAAGTGCAGGAGTCCATTAGGATTGGGATGGATTCACTTGAGCTCTGCTTTCGGGACTGCAAAACGATAAATGAGGTTCGGATGCTCTTGCGATAATTGGGAGGGATAGGCAAGTAACATCTGCCTGCATTACTGTGCCTGTACGTGAGGAACTACCATAATCCAGTAGAAAAATACATGTACTGGATCCGAATTGGTTAGCATTGCTACACGTTGCAACCAACACCAGGCCGGACTATCGATGATGTGTCTGTGCTCGTACGCCCTTTTCTCAATAATACATACGATCGAATGAAGTGCTGCTGTTAAGCCGACTAATATGAATAATAGATTGTTGACGTTGCCGACCGGTGATGGTATCTATCGTCATGCTGTTGTCGTCGTTGACGTCTCGAGTGAGCTTGTCATGGTGTCTGGAGCCGGGTATCTCAACAGCAACGGTGGAATTACTCGTCCGCGGGTGGGGTACGACGATAAGTTAATCTTAAACGCAAGATCTGGTGATGAGTGACGGGGTCCGTGGCAAGGCGACCGCACTGGCAATGATACTCCGGTCTTGCGACGGGGTCCGTGGCAAGGCGACCGCACTGGCAATGATACTCCGGTCTTGCGAGAACTACAGAGTAAGACAGGCCAATAGTGAAAATGTATTGGTGAAATTAGCGGTTTCGCCGAGACCCGTCGTACAAGCTAGAATAGATTGCGTACACGCTACAGCCAGCGCGAATTCACGAGCACTGTCGATCGATTTTCCGATCATCACGCAGAAAAAAACTTTTACATCCCTCCCTTTGAAGACGATCTTCACTGACCTGCTCGATTGCCCCTAGGCTTACCCCGTAATACAGTACTTGAGTTTTTCTACTGTCCTCTGGGACGACCCAGTACTTTATACTGGATTATGGTAATTTCTCGCCTGCCTGTACATGGCTGGTGTCTACCTACGCGTTCTACATAATCTCAGCGTAATACATGTATACAGTATAGCGTTCAGCTGCAACAGCCGGAGCGCTGTTCGATGGGCAAAGCTGATCACTCGAAAGTTCTGATTGCAGTTAAAGTTCTTTATACAGTTTAATCCGTACTCCATGTAAATGATAAGTCCCGTGGCCTCAAGTGGTATCATGTATATCAATAATAACAAGTTTCTCAGCATTTCGTCCGTACTCGGGTCTTTTGGTGGTTTTGTGTTAGCCCAAAGACGGACGATGCTCTTTCGTGGTGTGCTTTTGTGAGTTCCAGTCGAAGTTTACGCGCAGGGCAATCCGGCGAAACCGCTCAACGAATCGTCCAAATCGGCTAAATCACTTCAGTTCGCTATGAGCACTTCATAAGTACGAAATCGGACTTATAGGAAATCTTACGAGCATATGTTTTTGCTGGGGTCGATTGCCATAAACGACTTAAGAATTGTAATGGGGCGGCTACCGTAAATGACTTGAGAATTGTATCGGGGTGATCCTGCCACGAGCAACCAACCCACCAACATCGGCAAATTTAGACGGAATTTACAAAATGTCTGCAGTGGCCATCGAAAAAAACTGATGAAGGGTCTTACACGCTCCAGATTCGTCTGCGAGAGGAGCTAAGAGTCGAGAAGGAAGATTTACTGAGGTAGACAACGACAACTGGTTACTTTCAGCTGGGCTCAACGTCAAATTTGACTATCACTCGTGTCGAGCATTCGTAAGACAGTCTGTCGACATCATCTAATAGACGTTATCATTGGTCAAAAACCCGCTAATTAATTGTGTACGAACACTCGTAGTGACAGTCGGCAAGAGCAGCTCGCGCTACCAGACGTCAAGGATCGGAGCGGACAGAAAGGTAAGTACATTCTAGTTGTGTTTTATCGGGTTTTAATAGGCATAGGTTCACCAGTACTGGCCTCTATCGCTGCCGTCCCTCGACCTCGGCGGTCATTTTAATTCCCCCTCGGTCTCGGTTCGATCGAGGCGTGCCGCATCCCGTGGTGGATGCAGCCCTTTTCACAGCAAACAGCCTAGTTCCTGCATATAGAGATGGACGAAGCCACCATACTGAGCACTAGCATATCCTTACGAGCACGCTGGTACACGGAGCTTGGCAGCACCATTTCCCCACTATTTTGGCCTCTGCTACTCATTTCCTGGTTCCGGTCCGCCTTGGTGCGACTGCGGCAAGCAAAAAAAGTTTTCATGTCATTAGAATAACCAGCAGGAAAAGTAAGCTGCTTCTGTGTAAATTTCCTTGATAGCACTTCGATTCCTGGTGGCTTGTGTTGTTTGGCTTTAGGGAAATGGGCATTTTCAGCCAATGATAAAGCGGACACTTTCGTAAGACGGTTGTCATACGTTTATACAGTCAAAGGCATTGTTGGGCACACATACTGAAACGCAAACGAATCCAGGATGAAAAATTACGTTGATGGCCAAACGTAAGACTTGTTGTCGGACGGCTGCTCTAAAAAGGCAAGTTTCGTCTTATGAAAGAGCATAAATCAATTTTGATCCAAAACCGTATCAAGTACGATGTTTGACAGTTATCATGTTTACCTCATATATTTTACTACCTACCAAGACGGTGGATCGATATCGTACCATGTACCCATGTTTTTCAATCTAAAACGGTCTATAATCATTAAGTGCTTGGTACTGTATATTATACATGTAATACATATTATACATCCGCCACATTTTCAAGCTGCTACATGTACAGGTATGGCGGCTACAAAGCCCACAACAGTTCTTGTACAACAACAACACAACTCTCTTCTATCCAGGTTGCCCTAAACTGAACCAACAAAGCTGCTTTACCTGGGGATTCACTGTAAAAAAAGTCACACCACGATCGCCATCTTCATACATGTATTAGGATCCCCACGAGTATGCCCCCAAAGCATTCTCATATGCTCATCTTTAAACTTAGCTGTCAAGCGCTAGGCTTCTAGATAGATGAAGCACCTACATGTAGCGCCATTCTCACCTTTTTTTTAGAGCTCAAACAAGCAAGGACAAATTACGTCGGATCTGGGGGTTTTACATGTACTAACGTTAGTACTACTTTAAGTATACAATAACCAACACTCAAGACACTACGTTTTCACGTTTTACGAATCTCCATTTATATTATAGTGGAAAAACAATAGTCTGAAAGGCGTTGTTGTCTGTACCATCCCAAATCAGGCTGTATTCCTGCACACGTGAAGCAGAGGCTCTGGAGTGGTCTGGACAATCAAGGTGCCTGAATCGTGGCAAAGTGTTCGCATTATGGTTGTCGCTTAGTGTCACAAAACACAAAAGCTGTGAGAGATTAATACAAAACAGTACAGACCATCCTCTCCGTAGATAGCCCCGGGAAGAGGTCATTTTTTACTATCGAGAGGTATCACTATCAAGGATTGTACCATTTCAAAGGTACTAATGCCGTATGTTGCCCAGGAAGATCTGGATATCAATATAGTACACTACTGTAAAACATTTGTGCATCCGGACACCCCAAAATTCCATACAAACGAAAAACCTCGTGTCAAATGAAAAACGTATTTTTTGTTCCATACAAAATGCAAATCTAAATTCTGGTGTATTACTTCTCTTCGGTTGCCTCGTCAGTAGGGCTCAAATTCAATTATGGAGTACCCGATGAGATGCAAGCTAACGATAACATAGGCTAATGTTTTCGAAATGCAACAAACAGATGCTCGGTTATATGTGCAATGAAGAGAGTACGAACTGTATTGGGAAATGGTCGATCGAGTTAGGAATTCAGAGGCCGTACTGCGCATTTACTACCATACTGAGCAAGTGTACATGATATAAAAAAGAGGAAAGTCAGAAGTCCCAGTAATCACGACGATCCGTACACAGCACTGCACGGACTACCGATCTGGCTTGCACTAATGCTGGTCCGACGGTTAGCACTGGTCCTGGGCCAAATTGCAGCACGCGTACACAGCTCCAATCTCGGCCGCCTGTTGTCTCTGTAGTCCTCAAGCTTCTTCGTCTTCACCGCCTCGGTTTCAGCGCCAATCTGCTTAAGGCGCGCTTCATAACGAAGGAAGTTGTCTCCATCTTCGTGACGCAGAGGGCATAAGCTGACGCTGTAGTTCGTCAAAGCTAAGCACGCCCTGAAGAACATGTTGTAGGACTTGTTATCCCAATCTCACTTGTGCGCGCACACGCCCCACAATGTCTTTAGTCTCCCGAAGAATTTTCACGATCACTCGATCGTGAGAGATGCGATCGTTTTCTCGGGTTTTATCCAGGCTAAGTGGCGGAGCAAAGCGCCTTCTTCTTCGGCTGTATCGAGCGGAACTCGCTTGCTAAGCCCGGTCGCATACCGAGCACACGGAATGTTCGTGAAAGCGTTGCCGGTGGCCGTCAACTGCTTCATCGTCCAGAGCTTTTATTTTTTCACGACGAAGGTTTCGTACAAGAACGGCTCTAGCATGATGAGAAACTTCTCGATCTTCTTCTGGAATGGAGAGGGATCCATGTCAAGCATCGAACAGACAGTGTCCCAACTGCTGCAGTGCTTGAGGGTGCCTAATGTCATGAACAGATGTCTTTGGGAGAGCTCGTGCTCTCTTGCCTCGGCCCACGTTCCAGTTGGCCATGACGTGATCTCCGACAGTCTCCCAAAGACGTTCAACTCGATTGGTGCGAAGTTGCACATTCGTAGCACGCGGTCAAGTCCTTGTACTCGTAAGCACCGATCGTACTTGGGGGACTGCGTGGCAAATTCATCGTCAGAGTCGTCGCCGTTGATCGGAAGAGCAAAGCGAGCCAAAATGCGCTGCCGAATGGCCTCCTCAACAAACAGCATATCCCAGCGTGCACGGGCTTGGTTGTCCACGTCTTGAGTGCGTTGAGTCTGGTTTGTGGAGGGTGCCATGGCGACTGAGCCTTTGCTTAACCAATTCGGAAATGAGGCATCGAATTAGGACTTTATGCCCTACGCGGTAAGGTACACCCCGAGGCGGAAAGAAGTCTCTAATTGACATATGGAATCTGTATTTGCCAGTTCCTCACTATAGTGCTCATTACCAAGTACCCGTTCAGGCACATGGCCATTTCCTTTTGCACATGGGTTTCCATGTGTTGCGCTGGGGTATTTCGTCGGTTACTTGGTATGTGTGCATTAGGTCTAGGGAAATGAGTTGCAAAATCACCGGTGTTTCCTTGGTGCTCAACAACGCTGTCCTGGAGGTTGTCATCTTGATGTTGCTATACAATAAAGTTTATTTATGTCTGATTGACCAGTAGCGTTATCATCCCGCTTATCGAGAGTTACTATCGACTGCTTCTGCGGGGCACCCTGCGCCTGAGACCCAGTCTCGTTTCGAGGAGATACCCTGACCTCTTCGTGACCGCCCTCCGCTCCCAGTGGGGCAGCCTGATCCTGTGGGTCGTACAGCTTTAGACGACCCACATAAAACGTCGGGTAGGTCGTCATCGACTTAGGCAAGTCGATGGTGTAGGCAGCGCGGTGACTACTCAGGAACGCGAGGGGGGCCAATGAAGCGGTACTTCAGTTTGTTACTCCCCACGGAGCTAAACGTGTTTAGTGATAAGTTACTAGTGGCTAGTAGGGCTAGCTCACCCACATTAAACACGTTTACATTTCGTATTTCCTGTCTGTCTGAGTACTCCTTTTGCTTATCTTGGGCTGATGACATTGCATCTCTAACCCGGCTGATTATATACAGCCTGTTGTCAATAAACCCTGACAACTGCTTCCGCAGGGAGGCTGGTCTCCCTTACAAGACCTGGGAGGAAAGCGCGTTTCGATCCTCTCCCCCACTTATGACAGAAGCCTCGGTGCCTCACGCAAAGTGAGTGGCACCCTGAGGTGGCGTAACCCATCAATGTAGAACGGCGTGAACCCCGTCGACGCGTGCACCGCGTTGTCGAGTGCGAATTCAACGATGGGCAACCGCCCGGACCACGTGTGTGGTGCCGAAGCACAGACACTACGCAACATGTCCTCGATCACTCGATTACCGCGCTCCGTTTGGCCCACTGGGGATGGTCCACGAATGACATGAGCAACGTTGTTCCTAACAACTTGAACAGTATTCTCCAGAACGCAGCGGTGAACCGCGGTCTGGATCGGAGAAAATGGTCTCTGGGAGAACATGATAACGAAACACGCCATCAAGGAACAGCCGTGCGGCTTGTTCATCGGATACCCAGTCGGGAACCGGGGCGAGGTGTACCATCGGCACCCAAACACCAAAATGCCGGTGTTTCCCTGGTCATCGACCGGCAGGCCGAAGGCGAAGTCGAGACTCATCGACTTCTATCAGTCCTCCGGCACTGGCAGGCTTTGTATAGGAGCCAAAGCGTGGACCACAGGCTTCGCATGTCTTCACGTACGTGGCAACCCATTTGTACAAGTAGGTCCACTAAAACGTCTGAGAGACCGACAGGAAGGTCTTCTCGCGACCCAAATGGCCGCTAGAAGGCGCACCATGCGCTTCTAGAAGTATACCATACTTCCGATCCTCGTCGTTCGGAACGACAACTCGAGGAGGATCACCGGGCTCCACGCGATAGTGGAACTGGCCGCCAGTCCATCCATATCGGTGGCGACGTGCCCACTGTCGAGGCGACATCCATTCGACCTTGGCATCCGTGTCAGCGGCTAGAAACCGCATGAGGGGCGCAAGACTCTCGTCGTCCCGATACGCCATGCGTATCCGATGATATAGATCTGTCGTGACCCGACTTATGTGTGCCAACTCATAGTCGGGTCTGCGTGACAACGCATCGACGGGCACATTGAGCTTGCCCGGCTTGTATTCGCCGCGGAAGTTGTACTCCGCGAAGAATGACAGCCGACGTGCCATCCTCTGCGACAAATGCGGCGAGTTGGTGGCTGTCCGCAAGGACGCGTGGTTCGTGCAGACCACAATGGGCCTCGAGTCCAGGAGATGTAACCGGAACTTGACAAGGGCATACTTCATTGCAAGCAGCTTATTGTTATGAACGGGGTAATTCCGTTCGACAGACTTCACCTGCCTGGACTGAAACGAGATGACACGCTCGTCCATCCTCATCGTCCTGCAACATTGCGCAGCCTATTACATAGTCCGAAGCGTCACAAACGACGCGGAATGACTTCGTTTAATCCAGCAATACCAGGACAGGCGCACGCTATAAGCTCGCCTTGATGCGATCAAACGCTGCTTGGTACTGGCCCTCTCAGCGCCAGTCGGCATCCTTTTCAAGAGACCCGACAAAGGCCGCGAAAGGCCGGCGAACCCTGCACTGTACTTGTGCAGGTAGTTGGTCCAGCCACTTCCTAAGATCCTTTTGGGATCTGGGCGTAGACCAAGCCGCGATGGCTTTGACCTTCTCCGGGTCTGCACGGACCCCAACGCTGCTGACCAAGCCACCGAGGACCTTAATCTCCTCCGCCGCAAAGACGCACTTGTCGATGTTGACATCGAGCTTGTTGGCTCTCATGACCTCAAAACCTCGCCGAAGGTGCTCCATTTGCACCTCCATATCCGTTTTGCTTTCGTCGGCACGGCTGTGGACGAAAATATCGTCAAAGCACATCTGTGAGAACGCACCCAACGGTCTAAACAATTGCGCGACCAAGCGATTGAAAGTCGCTGGGGCGTTCGAGAGCCCATGTACCATTACCAGTCACTCCCAGAGCACACCGCTCGGCGTGCTCTCTGCCGTGAGAGGGATGTCGCTCTCACGCATTACGATCTGGTAGTATCCATCCACCAGATCCAATGTGCTATATAGTGTGCAGCTGGCCATGTTGTTCAACAACACATCCTTGCGAAGAATTTGTGAGTGGGCCGGCACCATCGCGTTGTTCAGCTTGTTGGGAGCGTGAACCAGACCCCACTTCCCGTTCGGCTTCCGAACGCAGCATTTTTTTGCGTCCAGTGCGGGACTTCGACTCCCGCACCATGCCTGGCTTCGACTTCGTGACAAAAAGGCATCTATGACCTCGCACTGTTCGCGAGGCAGGGCCATGGTCTGGTGACACAGTACGTTGTGCCCGGCATGAGATCAATATCGTGTCTGATGCCCCGATCCGGCGGGAGTTGGGACGATGGATTCTTCGACACCACGTCCGCAACCGCCTTCATAAAGGATACGTCGGATCCTTCGGGTTCTAGAGAACCGCATAACCAAAGTGCGACGCGCGCTGCTGCCGGAATACGTCCAGGACATCCTCGTCCATGCCAGAGGAGGAATTGAATCCCTCAGGAGATGGTTCCGGCTGCAGAAGCACCATCTTCGCGGTCTCCTCGGCCTTCAACTCGGCCAAGAAGTGTTCCATCGACATCTCTTCGAGGTTCAGCAACTCTGACATGCCTCCGGCTGGACGGCACCTGCCTTGACCCGACACCCGATCTCGCCGTCAAAGGTGTGATAACATTCCTCGGTCGGCCCTGTCTGAGGAGCATGGGCCCTTCGCTCCGACTAGCTCACGGCGACCCCTGTCTGGTTTTCTCCCAGACCCGACGTACGGCGATGTTCGGTGTTCTTGGTGACAACCACGACGTGGAACTTCGTTACCCACGTCTAGTGATGCCTTACTGATGGCATCAGGAGTCTTCCCGACTCCGTGTGGAACTATGTTACCCACACAGGAGGCGCCTTCAGCGTTTTCCTCTGTTGTTCCGGTCTTCCTGGCGTTAAGTGGAACTATGTTACCTACTTGGTTAGAGCCATCCGGCACTACTAGAGTCGAAGCCCGTATGGTGCGACGACTCTCAGCGTTGGAAGCTGCTGGCGTTGCAGATCCACACGCCGGGCACGAAGCCCTGCCCACCGGCTTAGCCTTTGTCGGTCACGAGGGTTATCCGCGATTGACGTGGTCTCTTGACTTGTTGCAGTTCTCTCTGCAACCGATTCCATGGATCTGTCAACCTCGTTAGTGACTCCCATAAACGCTTCGGACGCCACTTCGTTCTGGCGGTTCCTGCCAGAGGCAGGAACACGACTCACCAATGCTCTGTCAGAAACGGCGGGCCGGCTAGCCCCAATGGCTTTGCTGCGTCATTCAATCCGGGCTCGTGGTTCTCAACCTAGGGCATGCACATGATCAAGTCGAACTCGTCCATGTCAAAATACTGCACTGTTCAGTGCTGTCAAAGGCATCGAACTTAACAGTCAGGTCCATGCAGACCTTGGGTACTACCACTACCGTTCCATTGGCTAGTCGTACCGAGACGAGCCCATTGCCCTTACTCTCACACAGAGTGTCGGCAACCTTGTTGCTATTGCGACCGACTGGAGGCGCGCGAAAGTCTTCGACGCCTCAGAATCAATCAAGACTCTAAAGGAATGATTGTGTCCCTGTACATTTCCATGTACCACAAGCAGCCCACCGCTGCCCTTCTTCGGTTCAGAAGTTCCGAGACTCTCAGGAGCTAAACCTTCGTGATGTAAGCTACCAGCACACCTGTCACGAAGACTTGTTAATACCGAGTAGGGAGCCCCACCCTACTGATGTCCGGTATTCCCATGGACCCTTGGTCACGATTTGTGCCAGCGACCCTTCGAACCATAGGGCCTGGAAGGGATTTGCTTCCGTTGTCCTTCAGCAGGACATGAAGGTTTCATGTGTCCGATCTTACCGCATCCAAAAAAAGCAACGAATATCGCTCTGCTCGGCCAGGCCTATATCCATCAGAACTGGCCCGCTAGTAGCAACACTACCGGGGCTACTGCTCTGCGCACTGCCTGGCACTAAGTTACCGTGCCACGCAACGATGGGAGTACGAGCGGTTTATGACTCTCCTCCTCCTGCAGGGTTGTATGTGCAGCCGCCTCCCTGGTTCCGGCCTGCACGCGGAACAGCTGCGTGCGGGCCGGACCTGCTCTTAGGCCATTCATGAACACAGTCACTTTGATGGGTTCAGGTAGGGGAATGCCTACCAGAGATGCGGCGTACACGTATCTCTTGGATGTATTCATGCAGCTCACACTTCCTCTGCTTGCAGGTAAGGAAGCGTGAGCGCTGGCGATACACGTAGTTGGCCGGAAGGAAAGCGGCTCATAGCTGCTCACACAGCTGAGCCCAGGATGCGAAGCATCCAGGCGACACAGCTTCACGCGCGTACACCCAACACTCCGCACGACCGCTAAGATTAGAGAACGCGAAAGCGACGCGGAGTCGCTCGTCCGAGAGAAGACTCGCGTCCATCGCGAGCTCGACATCTTGGATCCAGAAATGGAGGTTCTCTCCTTCCTTCCCTTCATAGGGCTGAATCTTCAGCCTCAACGGTTTAGGCTGAGGCGGCTTCGGCAATGTGCTTTGTCGCTCTTATATGAGGCTGTTCTCGACAAGCGGAGGAAGTCCGTAGCCATGGTCTGACCCGGCTCCATCGCGAGGTCGTGCAGCCAGCGAGTCATCATCATACGATTATGTACGGCAGCTCGATTGTAGTATTCCTTCAACTTGGCCAACGTCTGCCGCAGCACAGATCTTCGTCTAGTGCTCCAGCGTCACACCCTACGCGACGAGTGCCAGTGGCGCTTGGTCATCCAGCCACCAGGTCTCAGTAATCTCTTACTCTTGTTTCACCACTGTGTTGCGATGCTACACAGCACCTTACACTGAAGAAGTGTGCTAAAGGAAGTTTACTAACTCCCAGTGAACAACTGTTCCCGTGACCCTGGTCTTGGAGGCCTTGTTACCAAGAAGGTAGATTTAAAACAGAATATATTTATAGGAACCTTTAATTTGGCCTGCAATACAAACTACAAGTTACCATTACTAAACACCTATACAGTTATGCATGAGCCAGCCAATGGGTGGCTCTCAATGCAAATGGTACCCCACGTCATCGACGTGGTGTGGTGTACGTCACACCACACCTCGGAGGAGGGACGAGTCACTCTCGATGTGGCCCCGTTACATCCTCCCCCACTAAGGTTCGATTTATCGACCAATCAGATACCACACCAAAAAATCTCCGACCTCCGACTTCCTCCGACAGACACAAAGACAGTGCAAAATTATATGTAGTGTTTGTACAGTGTGTTTGATTTGTGTAGTGTTTAGGAGATTGAGAAATGAGATGTGCCTGGCCAGACGGCATGTGAAAGGTCAGTTTGTAACGAGTTTATAGACTGATTCTTAGGCTCTAAACGTCCTGTGGGCCGAGGAAACGGATATAAACTGAAAATGCGTGTGTTAGACCCAGAGGCATGTTCGCGCTTCATGGCAGAATAGGAAATGAGGGCACAATCCAGAAATGGGGGTCCTCTACAGGAACACCCAGGCCTTTTTTACGAAATCGTTTACGCGTAATTACATGAAGTCACGACTGGCTCGAAATACAGCCTTAAATAAAACCTCACAGAAAAGTTTATTTTTTTGGTAATGGATGGCTTGTGGAGCCGCTAAGCCAAAGCGAGCGTCATTCTCTTTTTTTGTCGCCAAGCACAAGTCACTCGCCTCTCTCACTACTTCGCCTAATGGCCCGCCGCCGCGGGCTGACTACATGTTTGTATACTTGGCTATATGTGCGATGTGCGGCCACCTATGCTACATGTATTTGTGCGTGATGTGCTTGCTTGCGTTGAGGTAACATTACTGTTCCAATTGAGGTTAAGCTTTGTGTTCTAGACGATGCTACCAACGTATATTTCCCAGATTCCTGCGGATGTAATACACCCTGTATCAGCCTTTTACGCTCTGTTGCAGCTTATTCTTTCGTTTTGTTGAGCGTGTTGTCTTCCACAGCCTCGTCTTCGTAGTAGGTCTTGCGAAGAAGAAGAAGGCGCTCTCTTTCGAAGGCACCAACGAGGGTCTGGTTCAGGTTGTCTTTCGGCTCCCAGGTCGGCTCTCAGTCGACGAGATAGTACCTCTTCCGGTTCTCGTGCTTTCAGTTCAGCAGCTTCCGGACATAGTGAACTTGTTCGCCTTGGATGTCTTCGTCTGCGCTGTACTCCGCTTCATCACCCGAGGCTTCGTTGACTGCTGAAGCCGGGAAAACGATCCACTCGCGTACGTCGTCAAGACTAACGCGCCTCTTGTTCCGTTCGACGAGCGAGGCGAAGATGATTTGAATTGGTTCAAGGAGAAGGCTAGCGGAGGCTACTGTCATGTCCATGGTAGGTGCCGGATAGCTTCATCACTCACTCGAATCTTGTACGTCGTGCGCACAGCGATGCAGAGAGTCTTGAACTCCTTCGCGGAACTGATGGCATTCTTAGTGGGCTTGGGCGCTGGCATGGTGAAGGCGTTGTGCGTGATGGGGTGTAGATTGAAAAATGACCAACTGAATTCAAGTGCGGGCGACAACAACTGGCTCAGAAAACGAAAAGATAAAACAGTACGTAATTACGGGGTCGGTCGTATGCAGTGGTTCAGGGTCAGCGATGCGGCCTGCAGCTTGGAGGTGCTGGTAACGGCAGATATCCACCGCGGCGACTTCCCTCCCAGCTTGAAGCCGTCGAGGAGGAAGAGTTTCAGAATGCGACGACCGGTTTGGTGGTTGACCTAGTGTGCTTTAACGCCGCGACCGTCGAGCTCCACATCCGCGGCTCTTGCGCGTACCAGGAGAACCAGACATCTTTTCAGGTGGTAGCTGCAGAGGTACGGTGTCGCTTGGATGGTGGTTCATGCTGCTTATGTCCTCACTTGTCTCATTTGCTGGTCGTGTCCGTTGCTGATTGTTTTAGATCTTAGCTTCCATTACGGACAGCCGACTATCCAGCTTCTGGTTGACCTGAATTAATTGGCCAATCTAGACTGCTAGGTGACGGAAAACGGGGTGCTTAGTGATGTCTGTCGCGGTGGCTTGGGTGGTGGAGCTTTCT
This sequence comes from Phytophthora podocarpi, assembly GCA_001314375.1. Taxonomy (NCBI): domain Eukaryota; phylum Oomycota; class Peronosporomycetes; order Peronosporales; family Peronosporaceae; genus Phytophthora; species Phytophthora podocarpi. The sequence continues at coordinate 2,759 of LGSN01000694.1, read as the reverse complement.
GGAACGATGTCTACACTTGTGTCATAAGTCAGGTGTGATGATCAAGCCAGCGGGTCGTTGATGGTGAAGCCTTTATCGATGATGCAAGCTTCCATGCGTTGAATTACAAGCCCGTTAGCCGCAATACTCTTCAACCCAGGATAGTGTCGCAGTAGATACACCATGGGAGTGTTGACTACGCGTGTGTTCACGTTGTACTGTGCTGTCGCCAAGCCAACGGAAGTGTTGAAGAATGCAGATTCGAAAGAACGAATCCTTTCCTGCGTGTTTGCGTCGAAGCTATCCAGCGACAGGGGAGGAACAACAACGGCTGCTCAAGACTCGAGCAATCTTGGGGTCTTCTGGCGGTGTGTTGAAGACGTACGCAAAAGCCATGGTCGTCGCCGTCATATTCCAAACCCCACGGTCGAAGATCCATTGCACACACATGTCAGCGCCACTGGCATGCTGAGCACCGTCACGCCGAAAGAATGCGAAGTCACGCGCTTGGTCACACCAGCCGCTTAGGCGAGTCTATCCAGGTCGTGATTGGCGTAGCTGTGGATATCAGGAGTAGCATTAGTTGCTTTGTCTTCATCTGAGCGCTTCGGTATCGCTTGCAGCGAGATTACGGCTTCAGGCTGACCCATCAAGTCGACAAGAGCCGTTGATGGCGTCAGGGTGGCTTGCGAGATTGGCAGCTGTCTTAGCAGTGATGCCGTTGGTGAGGACTGGGTCACCAGAGCAAGCGAGATGGCCAGTAGGGGAACGTGGCAAAATTGTCATCAGGAAACAGTGAGAGGGGCTTCTTCTTCGGACGTCTTGATCCGGATGAAGCGTACGAAGGAGATGTCGCACGATCCGATGGACATGTTTGCCCTAGGAAGCAACGTGATATTCGATGCACACCCGAAGAGGAACCAGAGCAAGCACTGCAAGCCGCGTCCTGGTAGTCAGCGGTTGTAACAGCAGTCGAATAGAGGTACACCATCATCTGCTTGAGTACCTTCTCAGTGCATCCAGAAGTCTTGTTGACGAATGCACCCGACTCTCTCTTCATGCAGTAGCGCTCGAGAACTTGCCCCTTCTTGAGCAGGGTCTTGTCAATTGCCGCACGATGCTGGGGGAATTGTTCCAGCAACCAATTCTTGGTCTATCGAAAGTACTGCATGACTGAGTGGCGGGTTAAGAGCTGCCCTCCTTGAAGGAGAAGTACATGCCAAACTTAGCTGCCACAGCTTCCAGGACAAGCTGGGCACTCTCACGCTGCATTCAGACTTCCAGGTAGTCCCAGCTAGCGCCTTCCTCCTCATGAACGAGGGCGCTGCACACTCGCGAGTGCGTTTCGTGTTGGCCGGCGCGAGGTCGTTCAGACTCATCTTGGGTCGGCGATGTCGGATCCTGGTTGTTATTTGAGAAATACGCGGGTGACTTGCAATCTCTAGGGGGGTATCAATAACTGCACTAGGCTCTCCGACTCGATACGTCGGAGCTGTGGTTGTACAGCGTCTATGAACCCATGAGATCACTGATTGGCCAAAATAACGCACATGACGTGATTTGATTCGCCAAAACTAATATTTATGCCAATGCGACCATCCTATTGGTCAATAATACTAATAGTAAGTTCAAGAATGGTCGGAGATATGATGATATTCATCCATATTATGGTCTCCGACATTTTCTCGCGAGCGCCATCCTCATATTAGACTCCCAAGGAAAGTAATTGTCGGAGCGGAGTAAGCCATCGGGCTTCTTCACGTTCTCTTCGTAAGAGCGTCTTGAACTCGTAACCTAATGGCTTGCTGGCTTCGACCAATAGGCCGAAAATCGTTTTCTCCATTAGGCAGTGAAGCTTGTTTGTCATGCTGGCGTCCCACCTCATGCGCAGGTGCTAGCGAGCTGCTAGCATGCGGGGCGCGCTGCTTTTTTTTAATCTTTTTTCGCAGCAGTATTTTGGTGGACATCTAGTAATATATCACATCTATATTTGACCTAGCTCCAGGGAGGTTGGTCTACTGTATGTTATCCATATCTGCTGAAGACGGCTATTTTACGGAGTAGCCACAGCAAAATTGGTCAGAGTCGTCCTGCAGGCCGAACTTTTGAGAGCTCATAAACTCCGAATTTACAACTTCCATTCGCACCTCACGTTCGTAGACCACTCTGGCCTCATTTCATGAACTGGGAAGCGCAAAATTGAATATTTGGAGCAGTGCGCACACGACTCGCTCCTCTGTCCGCGCTCTATCCAATTCGCTCTAGTTGTACAGTATTAGAGTAGACGCTTAGCGGGGTTAAAACGAAGATGCCGAGCCCGACGAAGTGCGGATTATGGATTTTGACTCACTCCGCGATCCGTAGGGGAAGCTGGCTCCTGGAGTAGCTAGCCTAACAAATTCAAATTCAAAATCTGCGCTCAAAACGCTGTCCTACGGCAAGACTCCTGCAATCCAACTCGGTTTTAAAACCATACATGTAGATCGACAGCACCACTGATGTCGAAAAATTACGATACACAAGCAAGGACCGTTCAACAATCGATACGCTCAGCGCCAATTTGAAGTAGGGAGCTGAGGTCTATGAGCACGTGACTGAACAGTATTATTCAATAAAAGTTCAAGCTCACCTGTCGCTATATCAAACAAGATTTCCTCCACTGGAAATCTGGCGAGATAAGGGACTTCTCAAACACGCGAGAAACACCGTCCAAACTGCCCAGCAGGCGCAGCATTGGTGTCAACATATCCGCCCGTGTCATCACGCTAGAAACACGTTGT
>LGSN01000693.1:0-20538 GCA_001314375.1 Phytophthora podocarpi | reverse complement strand
GTGCCGTAACACTTCTAGCCGAGTAGCCTTTGCTCTCGGTAACCCGTAAAAGCGCTCACGCGCCATCGTCCATCCTTTGGTGGGGGGCACGGGAACTGGAGGAACGGAAGCAGCCAGCTCAGCCGACCTCCAGAATTGACTGGCTTGAGTTGCTTGGTCTCGGCGTGAGCGAGACACCGCTGTCCCGGAAGGGCCGAACAGCTGGGGAGTAACGCAGCGCAGGCCAACAAACGCCGACTAGCTCGGCGATTGTTGTGTTTGTTGCTAAAGATCCACATCTGACGAATTTGTGTGTTCTGCAATACCACATGAGGCTACTTATTCTGCTTCTGAAGTCTCTCTAAAACTTGCTTCTGTTTAATCAAAAGATATTCCTTACCGAAGTCCGACAAGCCTTTAGTATTTCGGCACATGATCATCATCTCTGCTTGCTCATTCAACGAATGTTGTTGCCATTCCATGATCTCCACTTTCTTTCTAGCGACTTTATGTTGTTGCTGCATGATCGTCACTTCGGCTGCCGTTGTCTCACTAACTCGTGCTGAGAGTGCATCCTTGCCTTGTCAATTTGTCCTTCCAACTGAACTTGCTTCATTTCTTTTTTTCAGCCGACGGTAGGCGTGCAGAAACCTTGTTACCAGTAGGCGACTGAAAAGTAACTGTCAAAGGAGACAAAAGTAAATTTGCACCAGCTCCTCACCAAAGCCGCCTCGGAGAGCACTGAGCTATCTGATGCTTTTCTCCATTTCCAGTCTCACTACCTATACAATACAAATAGACAATCAGAACAAAATCAGTTGCTGGATGCTTTAGTCCATGGTTACCAAAGGGTGTAATTACCTTCTTCTGCCTCGACAGCGTCTAGTGAAAGGCGCTGACGTTTGCGAGGTCGGTGGACATCTCGCATGAATTGTACTGACCCTTTTAGAACGTTGTAGCAATGCATCAGGCGAAATTCTTCGTGTTTCATACGCGACTTCCTTTTCGACTTGGTTTTCCTTCTCTGAGGTATTGCTCGTGCTCGGTGAGCGCGTTTGCGTTGAGTTGCTCTCTTTTCGAGGTGAACCGATTGTACGCCTCGACTGTGTAGTCCTCTTTAGACCACCCGCGGTGCTCCTCTGCCTCGACCTACCACGACGTGATACGACGTGATGCGATACACACACATCGTTCAGTTCTATATAGCGATCAATTAGTGATAGGATCAACAATTACCAACCGAAGCTAGACAAGAAGCGAATAGAGCTACGTCCGGACGTACTAGTCCAGCCCAGCGACTCTGTAGTGCCCCCGAATTACGCTGTGGTCCTGATGCACCAGCTAGAAGCTTGAACGCATCATGTACTAGGTTCCAAAATGCCGCCGCGAACTGGTCCGTGCTGTCTTCCGATGTGTTAGTATAGGCTTCGCAGAGATAAACGTCCTCTTCGGTCATCCATGGCGTCGTGTTCGGCATGTCTGTGTGGGCGCCTTCACCAAGCGGAAAGGGAAGCTAGAAGGGCTGGTGAGAAGGGTGGCAGTGGTGGTTTCTGCTTTGCAATTCGTCCTTTCGTGTAGTGAACGGAGAGCGCCTATTTACTACGGATTTCTCAAAATGCACAATCAATCCTGGAGGGCTACAGAAAACGACGATGAAATCCGCCACACTATAAAAACACGCCCACGTCGTTCATTGCGATCAACCAATCGTATTGCATGTTTCGAGTAAATGCGCCCTTTCTGTGTCATTTATGCACGTTTTCATGCACAATATACAGTTTTATGAATACTCAATGCCCCTAGTAGCCAATCAAAATACACTGAAAATCTTCCAAGGTTAGGATTAGACTTGAGAAATCCGCTGAACCCGGGCGGATTTCACCGTCGTTGTCTGTACTTCAGCGCTACTTCGGTGTCCCTATCACATCGCTGTTGGAGTGCGAAAATGTTGCAATCGCCCAATTCTGTGCAATATTGTGCATTTTGCAATACCGCTGGAGATGCTCTTAACCCCAACAGGCCAAAGTTAAGGACCAAAAGTTAGAGCCTTTCGTTGGCAAGGGTTTTGATAGATGCGAGTTCTTAATGCCATGGACATATTTGTTCTTTAGATGTTGTGTCTATCGTGATGTCCATCAGGCCAAAATGCAGTCTTAAAAGTGTCACTAATAACATATCACTTTCAGTTTGTCCTTGATTCTAGGACAAATTTCTCGAAACAACTTGATTTCACTATGGCTATAGCCTTTGAAGGCCATCCACAATCCCCTGTTCTAAAATAATATGTTATAAATGACACTTATTGTTTGACCTGGTCGAACATGCCTTCAATACAAACTCTAAGTCATTTTTGGTCGTTTTTGCCGGTTCTAGGACAAAAACGTGGTAAGTCCAGCGTACTTAAGCGAGTTTTTGTCCTTATATTAAGGACAAAAAAGGTTGGGGTTAAGTGACGAGGGCGAAATGACCATTTGTCTTATATCTGACCGGGGCCATATTTTGTGAAATGTCTGACCGCTGATACAATTCTTTGTACTTATACCAGTGCACTTGAGGAAAACAGGCCAAAAAAAAAGGGTTACAGCATGCTGTTTTGAGTAATCTATTCTTAGACGTGCTCAAAAACAAAACAGCGAAATATCGAGATGCACCATAGAAAATCCACAAGCAAGGTCTCTAAAATTCATTTTTGTGAAATATTTGGGTCGAACGTATCTTTGCCGTTCCCTTTTTCTTTTTGATGAATGTGTTGATGATGAATGTTCATTCGTCAATATTCCCAGCGCCGCTCAAGTCCAAACTCGACATGGCTCAAGCCCGCCCCCTCAACTCGCACTCGTACTCGAACCTGGACGAGGTGACGTTCACGCACCTCAACTGGGTCATCGCGCTGGACTTCGCGACGCAGCAGCTCAAGGGATACGCCGAGTACACGTTCCACCACGCGTCCACAGCGTCGTCCTCCGTCGTCGTGCTGGACATGCACCATCTGCACGTCTCCAAGGCCTATGCGGACGGGAAGGAGACGACCTTCACTCTGGCCGAGCAGGAACACGCAGTCTTCGGGCGGGCACTCGTGGTGTCCGTGCCCAGCCACGCCACCAAGATCCGTGTGGACTACACCACGTCGACGGCGTCCAGCGGCCTGCAGTGGCTCAGCAAGGAGCTCACGGCCGGCAAGACGCACCCGTACCTCTTCACCCAATGCCAGGCCATCCACGCGCGCACGATCGTGCCGTGTCCGGACACACCGGCCTGTAAATTCTCGTACGCGGCCACTGTGACGGTGCCGGACTGGTGCACGTGTCTCATGAGCGCCATCGCCGACCCTCAGGGGCGGAAAAACCACAACAGCGTGGACGCCACGTACCAGGTCTCTTTCCAGCAGTCGGTGCCCATCCCGTCCTATCTGCTGGCCATTGTGGCTGGAAAACTGGAGAGTGTGGACTTGGGACCGCGCAGTCGCGTCTGGGCGGAACCGACGGTGGTTACTAAGGCTGCTCATGAGTTCGCACAGACGGAGGCCTTCTTGCAACATGCAGAGGAGATCACAGGACAGGAATATGTGTGGAAGAGATACGATCTCGTGTGTCTGCCGCCCTCGTTCCCGTACGGAGGCATGGAGAACCCATGCTTGACGTTCGTGACCCCCACGTTGCTGGCAGGAGACCGTTCGCTCGCTGACGTCGTGGCACACGAGATCTCGCACTCGTGGACGGGCAACCTCGTGACGAACCGCTCGTGGACTGACTTCTGGTTGAATGAAGGATGGACCATGTGGCTTGAACGCAAGATTCAGACACGCATTGCACAGGACCCCAAGGCGTACGACCTCAAGGCTACAATGGGTCTGCGTGACCTTATTGAGTCCGTTGAGGAGTTCGGACCGAAACACCCGTACACGGCACTGGTGCCTAACACGGACGGCATTGACCCGGATGAAGTGTTCTCGTCGATTCCGTACGAGAAGGGCTTCAACTTCTTGCACTACCTGTCGACGGTGGTCGGTGGCCACAAAGTGTTTGACAAGTTTGCACAGGCGTACATTCAGGAGTTCAAGTTCAAGACGGTCACCTCGGGCGAATTCCGTGCATTTTTCGAGAAGTACTTCGCCGAGAACTCGGAAGCATTGCGCAAAATTGACTGGGAGACCTGGTACCACTCGCCTGGCATGCCGCCAGTTGTGAACAAGTTCGACACGACGCTTACTAGCCAAGCGACGAAGTTGGGCGAACAGATGACAGCGAGTGGCAACCCGGACACTTGGACGAGCGTCAGCAAGGATGTGCTGAAAAAATGGCCGGCCAGTTTGTGGATCCTGCTGCTGGATACGTTGTTGCTGAAGCAGCAAGACACGACCTTCACGCCTGCGCATCTGGATGCGATCGACTCCTTCACGCACCACCATCTGACCACGACGCACAACTCGGAGCTGCGATTCCGCTGGTACACGCTATCGCTTCGCTCGGGTGACTTGCGTTTGCTCGACAAGACCGTGGAGATGCTCAAGGAGCAGGGCCGTATGAAGTTCGTGCGTCCGCTCTTCCGGGACCTGTGCACGTCTCTGGGAGCTGCGCAGGCTGAGGCCATCTTCGCAGATTGCAAGAACCTGTACCACCCGATCGCGTCTAAGATGATCCAGCGGGACATTGAGAACAGTATCGCGAAAGCCAAGGGCAAGAAGGTGAAGTTCGCGTCGCCGACGACGCCGAGTGCTCTGGCGCAATGGTTGGGTGCGTCGGACGAGGTTGTGGGCTACACGGCTGTGGCAGCCGCCGTCGCCACGGTGGCACTTATTGTCGTGTCCCGCCGACGGTAGATGATACATCTACTGTCAGGCCGGCATCTGCGCGTCAAGAGTGTTACGGGGTGGTTGGCGTCTGGCACAAGCTGAATTTGAATGAAGAAGCGCCTTTGTGAGTTAGCCGCCCGCTGTTTTTAATTTTTAAACTGTTCGCGTTGCGACCCCCAGGAATCGCAGCGTGAACGTGAAATCCTGAAGCTGTTACGCGCCCAGTTGTCATCACGAAAGTCAAATGCAACTTATGCTATTTCCTTAGACCATCGGAACAAGCGTAAATAAAACTCAACGCTCATGTTGAAACTGAGTACATTTTATGGATATGCGTTTTAGTTTTTGGTGTCGTCGAGGAGCGAACTGGTACTGTCGTCCAGCACATGAAAAAAAACATTCTTGTCGGGTTTGGTGAGGAGAAAACCTAATTTCTGAACAACGGCTACTCACTTGAAAACTAGGTGGCTTGAAACAGCAAAGTTTTCGTTAGAGGATCCTTCTCGAAGTACTATTTTTCGCTGCGGTTTCATGTGGGATGCAACGCAAATTTCAAATGGTGGCAGCCTGTGAGCATTTTTGTTTGTTTGAAACGCTGCATTCTGTTCTGAAGCGAATGGCGTGTATCTTGCCCCATAATAGACATCCATGGTCAATGCCGCAACCAACGTTACATGCAGTGAAGTTAACCAGGTAATGTGGTCAGCGCCGGCGGAAGACATCGAGTCACAATCTCTCGCGTGGACTCCTCGGGCTGCGATAGAACGCAAAATGGCCTGCTACCGGTATCCTATTATACAACTAGAAAACAATTTCGAAACTAAAGTGACCGCGCATCTTCCCACAACAATGTACTCAGGATCGGCGGCAGAGTACTCATCGTAGCTTGATAGCGATACAACAGTTCTCGAGTCCACAGATATGGCAGCTCACTAGGCATTTTGGGAGTGCGTTTAGCAAAAGAAGAACTTGACCACCCTCGCGATTCTCCTAATTGAAATTGCACTCTGGAGGAATTCCATGCGGTCGTAGGGCGGTCGTTTTTTAGACTGCCTCGCAGTACGTTGGTATCTGGTATCTGAAACTTACCAACGGGCTCATCGTTTCACCTTCTCCCACCACGCGCCGATATATGGCTTTCGGATGACCATTGTCCCAGGGGTAAGTTGTTATAAACAGCGAGACCGACATCCGTCCTTCCTGGCAACTATGTGTGGTCATTCCCCACCGTTCTCAGTATAATATTTGCTTCAATCATCCAAGAAGTATCAATACGTGCAGCTAGAACAGTGTCATTGTCGTCCGCCACCATGTCATCGCTCGACCACCTACTCTGTCCCGACACAATTGAGAGAAGACCAAGTAGCAGTTTCGACAACATGAGCTACTCAAAGCACCATAACACATTGTCGCCTGATTCCAGTGCTAGGCCCAACTCGCGGAGATGCTGCGTCCCAGATTGCCAGAAGACTGCCAAGCGAGGTGGGCGCTGCATCGCACACGGCGGCGGTAACAAGTGTGCCGTAGACGGTTGCACCACAAGCGTGGTTAGTCGAGGACTATGCGTGGCACACGGTGGTGGCAAGCGATGCCAGACCCCAACTTGTGCCAAGAGTGCTCAGTCCGGAGGGTTTTGCTGGGTTCATGGCGGTGGCAAGAAGTGTGGCTATCATGGTTGCTCCAAGCGTGCACAGAGCGGCGGTGCATGTATTGCTCATGGTAAGTCACCATTAATTCGAGAGATACAGCGAAATTCAAACTAATAGCTTCCATGTTGTCTTGTCTTAGGTGGTGGCAAGCGATGTCGTATCGACGGGTGCAACAAGGTCGTGCAGTACGACGGACTCTGCGTGGGCCATGGCGGCTACCGCAGATGTGTCTTCGAGAACTGTGATAGGCGCGCGATGGCCAACGACTATTGCCAACAACACGGTGGTTCCTCTGTTTGTCTTCTTGAGCGCTGCTACAAGCGTGCCGTTCGCGGCGGAATGTGCTCTGAGCACAAGACTGAAGTATCGTTTCAAGCGGTGACTGCCAGCGAATTGTCAACACCAAGTCACTCGTCTGATGAAGACCAACGTCGTCCGGTGGGCAAATCCGCGACGACCTCGACCCAACGAGCTTCAAAGACTGAATGGCGAGATAGCATAACTTCGGATGATCTCACAAGCAAATCCTGTTCAGAGCTCCGAGCTCCAACTTCAGGCATCGCGCGACGCTTTCAGATGCTAGAGGCTGCATCGTCGCGCTCTCCACTACCTGCCAAGTTTGTTCTTGAGGACCGGGGCGAGAATCGAAGAGGAGATTCATCCGTAGCGCCAGGTATCTCTGCGCTTTTAAACGCAGACGACAAGTTTCCTTCATTTTCATCGTACCCCCAAAAAATTGAGTCGGCAGAGCGCTATCAGCACCAGGAGCAGAAGGTTTATCCTTTGCTACCGAGAATCCAAGCCCTGCAGAACTACTCTACCGGGGTTGCATCTATAGAAAAGAGTCCGCGCCTACCCTTGAAGTCGGAGCTTCGGATCGTGGTCAAAGAGGACCCAACCAGGCTGAAGCAGAGATCCAACACAGGAGTTTGCTACCAAGAAGGAGAAGATTCCGCGTACTCTGACGAGCCTACAACACGCAAGCTCTACGTGCACTCCTATTACTACAGGAAGAATGATGGGGCGTTGCCGTGCTCCACGACACCATCGCATCGATATGGCTGGGGCAGACGTTACACATAACCTAGCGATAATACCGATAGCAATAGTCCTCCAACTTGATAGCACCTCATCCTATGCGACCAACGTAGTTGCTTTGCTTATCACTTTAGTGTCAAGTCACCTCGCTCAAGTAGCACATGTGCTCATCATTATTGTAGCATGCATTGTCAAAGTTGAAGTTTGTATGAGACGTGTGGTAATCTACGTCTACCACACCAAATATTACAAAACTCAATTTCTATATTTTATTCACAAATTTAGACGTTTTCTCCTCAGTTCATATTCGCTGTGCCAAAATGAACATGAATATGGATCCGAACGTCATGAGTCCGTGGTTCACGGCGCCCGAGGGAGAGTATCCGCCAATGAACGCGCAGGCGCAGCACCCGAACAGCAACAGCAGCGGCCCGGGCTTCCATTCGTCGGCGCCAGGCTCGTCCAGCGGCGTCAGCGGCATTGTAGGCTCCTCGTCTGGCTACTATGACGACGAGGACGACGAGAATGAGTTTGCTAATGAGCCGCCGCTTTTGGAAGGTATGATGACGCATTCTTGCTCTCCAAGTGTTTGTTTTTATTAAGGCTAATGTTAACTATTTCTTATTTGACAGAGCTGGGGATTAATTTCGAGCATATTTGGGCCAAGACGGTGTCGGTGCTGCTCCCGACCAAGCAGATCAACGAGCATATTCTGGACGATGCAGACCTAGCAGGACCACTCGTCTTCTGCTTCCTCTTCGGCACGTGTCTGCTATTGGTACGTGGCTGAAAAAAATGGTTAAAATAATATCAAGAGCTACAGAGGTGACTAACTTTATTTTTTAATTTTTATGCTTTGTTGCAGGCTGCCAAGGTTCACTTCGGGTACATTTACGGCTTCGGAGTGCTGTCGTGTCTGTTCATGTACCTGCTGATGAACTTGCTGTCTCCTGAGCGGACGATCGACATCTACCGAGTGTGCTCTGTGCTCGGCTACTGCTTGCTGCCGATCATTGGCCTGGCAGCCATCAACATCGTGGTTTCTGTGAAGGATCTCGGTGTTGCGGGCTTCTTGCTGGCCAGTGTGTGCACGCTCTGGAGCACGCACACGGCGTCGCGGTTCTTCGAGAAGGCGCTCTACATGACGGAGCAGAAGTACCTCGTCATGTACCCGACCATGCTGGTGTATGCTTGCTTCGTGCTCATCGCCGTGTTCTAACCGTTTTGTGCTGGTGATGCTCGTGCGTACACATACAGAAAGATACACGTACATTTGCATGAAAGACACTGCAGTGGTGTGAACGGTTGCATTATTTCCTGCTCTCAACTACGTACGTATATACCTACCTATATCCATGACCCATGATAAATCAACTTTATGGAGCGGAGTGGGCCTCGTAAGTGTCTTACATGAGGAATTCAAGCGAATAGTCCTTGTAAAACGCTTGTACGGCCTCCTCGTTGCGGTTCGCTTCGGCCAGCAGCACCATGAAGTCGACGCTTTCCGCGGCAAGCAGCTCCTGCACCTTGGCCTCGTCCTCGCACGACATTATGGCCGCAAGAGTCGATCCGACCAGCTTCGCGGCCTTGCCGTTGTAACACAGGTGCTCCGACATGGACACCAGCTGCGGGATCGTTACGCTGCCCGCCACTACAGAGGGTGCCACCATCACGCTCAAGTACGGGAGCGTCTTCGGAATATCAATCTCCATGTCCTCGGCAAACTCGAGCACATCCTGCAGCGCGCTCTCCAGAGCAGCGCCAGTCACGACCTTGCGATCGTACAGGCCAGCCAGAAAGCTCGCGATGGCCTCGCGTTCCTTGTCGCCCTTGTCCAGACCAATGTTCAGAACCTTGTTGGGGATCAGAGCGTAGTGATTCGAGGCGTTAAGCTCAGTGAAGCTCGCGTACGCCTCTTCCAGATCCTCCAGCTCCACGTACTCATCCAGAATGGCCTTCACCTTCTTTTCGAATGCCTCAGCCGTCAGGGTTGGAGCAGCCTCAGCTGGAGCAACCTCAGCTGGAGCAACCTCAGCCTCGGGGGCCTTCTCAGGCTTAGTAGATCGGCCGTTGCTCGACTTGGTCGAAGACGGTGTAGGCGGACGGCCGACGTCCTCACGTCCACGTGAAGAGCGCGACGATGAGGACGAGGAGCTGTTGCTGCGACCGCGCTCCTTGCGTCCAGATTCCTTTCCGCTCAGAGACGCAAAAGCATTACCGGTGAGGCGAGCACCACTTGGGTGACGAGGGGCGCCAGACGACGGAGCAGGGAATCGGTCTGAGTTGCTGCGGTGCTTGAGGCCCTTCGGACGCGCACCGCCTGTTACGGTTTCCCAGCCGTCCGCGTCGACAGTAGGAGCATTGTTGCTGCTAGAGGCCGACGATGAAGGGGTCGCAGCACGAGCCTTCCAGGCCGCTGAAGCGCCACCACCACTGCCGCGTCGCCGGTCATTCGATCCAACTGAACCTGTGGAGTTCATCGAGTGGCTGCGCTGCAGACGAGCGTGGCCACCAGTCTTGCCGCTAGAGCGTTCCTTCTCCTTCGCCTCACGAGCGACTTCTGCGTGCACCTCAGCGATGGTCATGGCCTTGGTCTCCTTGCGACGCGCAACCCACCGGTTCGAACGCAGCTCAAGCATGTCCTGAAGCATAAAGCGCACACGAGTGCACAGCAGCTTCGAGTCACCACTCAGCTTCTTCATGGTAGCGTAGTAACCGTTAATGTGATTCAGCTCGGCCTTCTCGCGAGCATTGGACTCCAGGGCCTGGCCAATCGTGCTTAGCAGGTTGCACAAGCACTCAAGTGACTCCTCGTCGGGGGCCGTAATATCACCGAACAGGATGCTGATGCACTCGTGCATGATGCGCGAGCTCAGCATGCGCTGTTTGAACAGCTCACCGACAAAGCGAATGTGACCCAGAGAAGCGCGCTTCATAATCAGCTCCTTCTCGAGTCTCGCATCATCAGGCAAGTCTTCCAGTCCCTCAACGTCAGGCTTCGCCTCGAACTCCTTTTGACAACGCTGCAGCAATAGCTTGCGGAAAAGCTTATGTGTGTCCGTCACCACCTCGTTGTCCTCAAGGGTGATCGCAGGCATGGCAGTCTGCGCAATTTTAGCGCACAGCTCAGCGTACATCGTCGAGAAGTGCCACTCCATCTGTGCTTTAGCAATAACCATCTCAATCACACCCTTCAGCACATCCAGGCCGCGCACAGCAACCTCAATCAGCTGATCGGACAGCTTGTCGAACTTTTCGATCGACAGCTTGTTCAGGATGGACTTCGCCTCCTTCAGAGACGCATCAGTGGTCTCAACCGGGTCATCCAAACGCGACTTCGCGTGCGACGGCTTCCAGCGGGTCTCTTCGTTAATATCAAGTGGGGCGCAATCCTCAAGAGCAGGCGCTGTGTCGTGGTGGTGGCCACGCCCACCGCGACCACCACGGCCGCTGCCACGCTCACGACGTCCACGACCTTCGTTGAAGTTGCCGCTGCTGCCGTGACGGCCCAGAGAACGAGAGGAATCGTTGCGACGCATGCCCTTGCCCGACGACACCTCAGGTGCAGGGGCGGAAAGCGCCTTGGTCGTCTTTTCAGCCGCAATAACCATGCCCTTGACACGCTCCGGCATCGGGCACTTTTCAACCTCCGGCTCCATCTCCAGCAGCTGTTTGATGGTGTAAATAATACGTTCACCGATCACAGCCTGCTCGGCCACAACCTCGGGCTTCTCGGCCACCTCAGGCTCCTTAGCAACCGGTTCTTCCTTGGTAACTGGCTCGGCATGCACCTTGACGTCCTCGTCCTGCTTGTGTTTCTCCTGGCGCTCGCTAGCTTCGGTTTGAACCTCAACCTCCGCAACCTCTTCCTTCTTGACGGCCATCTGCTCTTCAACTTCCGGCTCCGACGCACTTGAAGACGCCGCAGACGCCGCCGGCGTTGATACCGTCTCTGATGTACTAATCTTCACCTCCTCATCCTTCACAATAGTAGTAGTAGTAGTACTAGTCGCAGCGTCCGCAGACACCGACGTCTCCACCTTCACGCTCTTCTCCACGGCCGGAGCCTTCAGCGACGCAGGTACGAAAGTCGGCGCGTTGACTAAAACAGGAGAATCCACACAACAACAGTCAATCAATCAGTCAGTTAGTATCTCCGTCCTGTCTCACCCTTGCTACAGTAGCTGCTTACATGAAGGCACGAAGGGCTTGGCCGACAGCTGAAGCTGGCTCTTTGGGGCAGGGGGCGCCTGAACAGCAGGCGACGCTACCACAGGAGACGACGCGGCAGGTGACGGCGCGCTGCGCACGGGCGACGCGGCGACCGGCAGAGCGGACGGCGTCCAGACCGGCGCCGCCGTGTTGAACACGAACTCCTTGGCGGTGGGGCGCAGCTTGGAAGATCTTCCAGAGGCGCCCAACTTGGTCTTGGCGTCTAGTGTGGCGCGGTTCTCGGGCCGCGCTTCTGTCATGGTGAATAGCTGCGCGCGCGACGGGTTTTCGTGGGCTATAGAGGGAAGCAGACACTCACTTCGGCGGGAGATGAAGGATCAGACGGACACACACACGCACGACTTGCGCAGGTGCTCGAGAATCTCCTGGGGATGGAGAGATGGAGAGATGCAACAGATGCGGAACGCCCTTGCTCTCTTCTTGCTGCGTTGATAATGTTTGGCTGCGGATAAGCCGCAGGCTGCGCCAGACAAAACAACAAGATGATTGGACGAAAAGAATTTGGCCAATCAAGTCGGGACATCACTAAAATTGACTGGTTGGGACAAAATGACTAGCATTGACATTTCCTGTAGCAAGCTTACGCTTTGTTTTTGAAAAGGCGTTATGGTGCTACAGTTTATGACGGAGCACTAAACCTTTCATACTTCGCTCAAAGGGATCATTCTCTTCAAGACATTGTCTTCTTGGTAGCTCTTGCACTTATACTTAAGGACTTTCATCCACTATTATTGGTATTTATAAAGGCGATGTTACGTCCTAAAATGACTTGATCAGAGTCGCTGTGCCGTCTTCAACAGTGGGATATTCTGGTAATGTTATGCCTGAATTGCACACATTAACACGCGACTGCCGCGGTCGCATTATTCTTGGTGGAGGTTTGGACTCCGACACCATTTTTCCCTACTGGGCGGTTCTTTGGTCAGCGATGTACTCTTTCGCGTTCCTCTCCAGGATGTTCGACGCCGCTTCCGCGAGTTTCATCAGCCGCCAGTACTGAGACCTTGTCATCTGGTGCGGCTTGGCGTCGAGACAGCACAACGCACCCACGACAATCTTTTCAGGTTCACCAGGTTTCCCTGACTTTCGCACCGAGGTGACCGAAACCGGAAAACCGGCGTAGAAGCGCAGACTTCGCAACGTAACTGGAGCGATGTGGTAGAACCTCATGTCCGCTTCGGCATGACGTACCAGTAAAGGTTTGTCGTCCATGACAAAGTGCTGGCAAAAGGTCTGCTCACGCGGATTGCCACTACCAACGTCCCAGTTTTCCGGCGCGTTGGTTGCCAGCAACGTCACAATGTCGCGTTCGACGAGAGTGACCACACTGTGTGGGCAGCACATTTCGGCGGCTGCGAGCGTGCAGATCACGTTCAGCCCCGGGACGTTGGCGATATCGTGGAGACTGAAGTGCTCAATGGTGTCCAAACGAACATCCTCATTCGGCGGAATGGGATAAATAATTGATTCAGTCTCCTTCGACTCTTCTTCATTCTGGATCAAGGCCGGTATCATCGGATACGGACGAGACGCGGCACTTGCGAGTTGGCAGGCTGCCAGATCCGTTGGGCACTTTGATACATCCAATGCTTGCTTGGCAATCTTCAGAGAATGCGGAGAAGCGGTCGCTTTACGCAGGAGCTTGGCATTTTTGTCAACCTGCATCTGGGTCTCATCTTGGTCCGCAATGATAAGTTGCTCAAGTACCAAGAGTGCTGCGTCACGATGTCCAGACCCAGCATCATCATCCACCACCACTTGTCCCAGTAGGTCTGCAAGCGTTTGACTTGATGATGAATTCGAACTCCTGGACGAGAAGCTTGATAAGTCGGAGGTGTAGCTGGAAGAGGTTGGAGAAAGGAGACTCAGTTGCTGCGGCGGTGTTGTCTTCCGATCTGAAAGTACACGCTCGGGCCCACGAATTACCGTCATCATGTGCTCGTAGTCACAGCCTATGACGCTCATCCGACATCTACTGCAAACTATGATAGAAGCTAGCCGGCCGTTGTAGGTCTCCATCTTCTCCGACGACGAACAGCGCACGCACACGTAGTAGCCGCACAAGTAGCATCGCGTGCGCGGTATGAACATCATGAACAATTTTCGGGTGCAGCACGTGCAGCGTGGGTTGCGCGCATCGAACGCCGAACGGTCCGCGTACACTTGTGTCCCAAAACGACGGCGACGAACGAGCTGAGAGAGTTGAGAGACACCTCGAGCAAGGCGCAGCAAACGGGCTCGAACTGCTCTGCGAATGACAGTAGGCTCACCGTCAGTTTTCGTGTCAGGCTTGTGGACAGCGTGGAAAACAACACGGAGTCCGTGGTTACCTGGCAGTCGCTCCACTAAATAGGCTGCCGTCACATCACGCAACTGCGCTACAAGTCGTGAGCTGTCCCTAAGGGCTGACCGTGCAGGCAGCGAATGCGCTAGCTGTGCAGATAGCGATCCCTGGGTCAATGTGAAGCTGCCGCCTTCGGGCTGACAGCGTAAGGTCTCGGCAAAACACCACTGCTCGTTCTTGCCCAGCATATCGGAGTGGACGAAGCTAGACGTCTTGACTGCCAACTGTTGGTACGCCTGCTCTTCTTCGTAAGCGTGTGGCCGGTGAACGTAGGCCACGGAGCCAGCAATGAACGCGTCTGCGTAGAGTCCCTTCGTGGCAGCAGCGTGCATCTGGTCCGTCGTAGCCCCCAAGATGGTAGCCACCTCTTGGACGCTGGCATCCAATCGAGCAAGAGCCAACACTTCATCCTCACGTTTGAGCAGCGTGAACGTTGACGACCGCTCAATGCGCTTCCATTGCGCTTGGCCACCTCGAAAGTTCGGCAGGTGAGGCGACTCTGCGATGTCGACGAAGGACGTGAAGTCCAGTCGGTCGTGAAGTGCTTCCGCGTCTGCCATCAGTCCACAGAGAGCGATCGACAAAGGCAACGGCGGAGCTGGTGGTTCCCCATCGTTCCAGGAGCTTGCTACCGATTCGGTGGTCGCCGAAGACGAGCTTGAACTTTCACAATGCTTGCCAAGGTGTAACCGAACGCTGCGGCTCCACATCGCAGAGCTTCGACTACGTGGATGTAGGACGTTGGATGCACAGAATGGAGGGAATTATGGAATGACTCTGTGGCAGGTGTGAGGCTCAAGAGGAGACGGTTGTTGTGCGCAGCAAGAGAGGCGCTGAACTTTTAAATGAAGAAATCAATACACTGCGATCTTCAGTGGTTTGCAGAAATCTTAGTCTTAGTAAAATCAATTCCAAACGGTCTGTGAAATCGTATAACTTGTTATAATAAATGAAAGAAAAATAAGGTGATGTTGAAGTAGCGATTTTTCCATAATGGACCGGTCGGTCATCACATGGTGAGCTACAGGCACCAAGCACGACTTCACTCAGTGATTCACGAGCAGCTATGCTCGTAGTGACCGGCTCAGTAGCCAGGGATACGCCTGATGCGCCAAAGCCACGACTTGTTTGCTCTAGGAAACAAATGGGGTGGGCATCACTCCCCATGTAGTTTTCGTGGCAGCTTGTTCGTGCGATACACAGCATGCATTCCACCGGACGTGCTTGCTGGTGCCATCCAACCGCTCTATATATGACAGTACTGCATTACATCTAGTGTTCTTAGAGCTCTACGCATTGCGGCTGAGGCACAGCCAACGTGGTACAGATGCATGAAAGCCTGAGTCACCACTTCTCTGGAAGTACCGCTAATAGCGGTAGCACTGCTACTGTAACCTTAGACTGCAAGTGGTAGAGTCTGCCGACGTTCTTAGTCTTCGAGCACGCCACTGTTTCTGCTGGGCTCTGCTGTGTTCTCGTCTTCATGCAGCCCTCCCTTTCGTTCAACGCGGAAACGAATAGTCGAGTGAGTAGTCATACCAGGTATGATACCGTGCCGAGCTTGATTGTTTCGGTGGAGTTCTGTCGTGCGGAGATACAGTAGCCGCGTAAGGTCGTGGTGGAGTGCTCGAGCTGAGGTTCACTGCGCATGTAGAATTACAGAATGTTCACGCTCAACATGCAGCGGGGCGCGGCAGAGCTATCGACCGGTGCGCATTTGTATCACAGTTCGAAACTGGCAAGGATCGGACTTTCAGGCCAGCTCCGGTCTGGAAACGGAACAATATCCAGCCTTACCAGTGCAACCTGCAGCCTGCAGCTTGCTTTATTGGTTGCAAACCTCGCAATGCGAGACTGAAGTTGCAAGTATACGTTCAGCGAGCGTGTGGCGGCGTGGTGCTTGGGTAGCCATCTCGGAGCACAGGAAGGCCACGTTGAAGCGACTGCCACAGAAAACAATCAGCATTCGGTGCAACAAAGCCTCGATGAGGCTTTCCACTTTGACGACCTCCGTCTTGATAAGCTTTGTCTGCCGCCGCCTTCCTTCTGCTGTGCGCAGGGCTCGACTTCCGCTTGATTCCGCTTGATTCTCAGTGTCTTGTGCTTCAGCAGAAAAAATAGACCAACAAATTAGACAATTTTTTTAGACTTCTTCTTTACCACTCAAAAAGCTATTTGAGAATCTATGGTTTTCGACTGATATGGTGCGTTTCAAGTTGGCAGAATCCGCAAAAAACCTTTCTCTCATTGGCGAGTTCAGGTAGGATCGTTTCGATGAGAATTTTGTCTTGAAACGCATCGAGCGAGGTGACTCGAAAAAATGTACATGTACCGGTATCGAAGACGGCCGAAACAGCCGTGTTTGAGCAGGCCCACGCCAGCGAAAGTCTGCGACTGCTTTGTGGCTGGGAGGAGCTTCCCACACCAAGCTCGCCAAGATCTGGACTGTTCACGCCTTTGACGAAGAATAAGGTTTGTGCGATGCGTCAGCGGAGAATGACGTTGGATTGGAAATCCTCGCGGCAACTTGTATCCGACGGCACGCTTCATTCTCAAATCGGTCCAATAGATCGCAAGTCTCACCTCACACCAGCATCTACAGCACACGACCATGCCCCTCAAGTGGTTCCAAAGCCATCGACGCAGCAGCACGGAAGATGAGGCCACCCGGTCGTCTACGGAGACCCCGAACACCAAACAGAAAACCAAGCGGAGCAAGCCCGCGACGCAGCGATCCCGTCGATCCCATTCACAGGGCCCAGGCCTGCGTGCCATGATCGGCTTGGGAAGGTCGATGCAGCTCGAGCTCGACGCGTCTGCTGCGATTGCAGCGGAGGAGGAGCAGCGACGCATTTCGTACCAGTCCAAGACCCGCCGCCGGTTCACGATCCACGGCCTCTCCAGCCACCACAAGCACAGCGACGCAGATTGGAGCTGCAACTCCACTCCAGCAGGATCCCCGTTGCCGATGTACGCTTCGATGTCTCCGAGTCACACACACTCAAGACATTTTGGGTTTGGTTCGAGCCGAATGCCGCATGGCCGGAGCCCCCGAACCCAGTCGATGGCCTCGCTCACGCCGGACTCCCACCCGTCAATCATCTTCATTGACTGCCCGCCGTAATGTTTCTTGATGTATTGGTGTAGCGTTAGAAGAGTATCATATGAGTGTAGCTCCGGGGAAGGCTGCATAAGTAAACTAATAACACGCAGAGAATGTGATACATGTACAAGCCAGCACCTTCAACTCCAATTGGTGTCGCTACGTTTTCGTACGGTATCGGTACTAGGATATTCATGATCGGATCAGCGGGCCGCGTGGTATGCCAACAGAAGGGCACTCGCATCTTCGATCAGCTAGCAAGTCGCGACAAGGTAAAGGTTTTCCATGGACTTCATCACTGCTTGCTAGAAGGCCCGGAGAGACGACGTGCTGCGGTATGACGTCTAGAGCTCGCTAGAGAAGGCTTCCAGTGGCTTGGAAGCCTTCTAGCCACTCCCACGACGTTTGCAGTATTTCCGGAAAAATTGTCGTCTTGGCAAACGGCACGAAGTCATTCGTCGTCGACAAAGTGGCGGAACCGATTCGTGTTGTGGACCCTGAATCGCTTGACTGGCAAGGCATATCCATAAGCGATCACACCAAATCCATGTTCACACAGGAGCCGTACAGGAACGAATATCACCGACAGTGATTTTTAGAGCATGCAAGACAGCTCGCACACCGCTGCGCTTCCATCTTCCCGCCACAGAATCATTTGAATCGTTAGGGAAAGCCGCCACGTAGAAGAGTTCCTGACCGCGCAAGCTTGGAAATTTGTTCTATTGGAATCTCAGTAGAAGGCGACCGCTGCCCTCGAAGCTCGCTGCTCGTACTACTGGTGCTTGCTAGGTGGATGTGAGCACGTTTTTTCGGCATATCAACAGCTTTTGACCTGCATAGAGATTTCGATCGTGGTCGTTTAACCCGGTTGGCGGTTGTAGAACGCAGCTCTTGGAGTGCTGAAGTAGTACCAGTTGGCTGCGTGCAGACATCGTACGTGGCAGCAATGACCACGTTTCCTCCATTGTAAGCCTTCAACCATACAGCCCGGCGCCATGAAATGCTACGGCCTTGACTTGAGGATTGTCTTCACGTCCTGGATCTAGTTTGAGATACTCCGACGTCTTGAAACGCAATAATGAGACGATCAGAGAGCAACATCGATTCTGAAGCAGTTTCGTATCACTGCCAATGAGTCGGCTGCACATGCAGAATCAAGTACAACTACGTAGTAGTTTGTCTGCGCTGTTGAGAACTTGAAAGTCCAATGACGTACTACACAAACTCGGCGGAATTCAAAGCACATCATCATCCTGGCACGCAATGTGCTATTTCATTTTACCTCGTAAGTCTCCAATCAACATGATATTCTTGGTTTGCTTGGGTTAATTTAAAGCAAATTCGCAGAAGCAGAACACACGTCTACAGCCTCGCACCACGGTGCGTCGCCCCCTCTAAAGCTTTGAGGCCTTTAGAGAGGTCGGCATTTCGTGAGATGCTGTTGTCGGCAGAGCAAACCGCTTGTTAAGCCAGCTACTGGCATAATCCATCACCTGCTGCTTCTCCGGTTCGTTCCAGAGGCAGTGGAAGAGCCCTGGGAACAATTTCAGCTCCTTGTCTTTGTTGGCAGCACGACCCATGAAATCCTGCACGATCTTCACACTCGTGACCTTGTCTTCCGTCCCCTGCAGCACGAGCAAGGGAACGTTGCAAAAAGTGCTCTTGGGGTCTTCAATCTGCTTGCTGCTCTGCAGTTGCTTCATCCCCAAGCTGACCTGCACCGCCATGAGGGTCGTCAAATTGTCCGTGACATTCAACGGGTCCGCCATGTAGTCCTTGAGGAACTCCGGATCGCGAGTCAGTCCTGCAAAGTTCACTCCCGCCACCAATCTCGCTGTAGGGAACATCCACACCAGCGGCTTGGACACCGTCTCCATGATGCGGAGAGCGGGTGTGTACTCGACGGCGATGGCCGGAGAGGCCACCACACAGCCACTGAAGTGGTGTTTCCCTGATAGAATTGTATTAAGAGCCACTAGAGCTCCAAAGGAGATGCCCATGATGACCAGAGGAGGGTCCGGAGCCCCCTCTGGCAACATCTTGCTGTATACTGCGAGCTTGGCAGCCGTTGCGAACTGGTTGGTGTCGTCCACAAAGAAGTGGAACTCGGACCCGTGGGCCTGCAGTCCGGGCTTCTCGCATTCACTTTGGCCATGGCCCAACATGTCGTACGCAATCACTCCGTAGCCATTGAGACACAAGTGCTTGTACACGTGCGTGAACCGCAGTGAGTGCTCCCCGATGCCGTGCAGGAAGAGCGCCACGCCACGAAGAGGCACCGACGCGGGAGGGAAAGCCGCGCAGTAGAAGAGTTTCTGCCCGCGGGCGTTGAGGAAGTGGCCATCGGTGTAGCGCTGGTCTTGCAGACTTGAAGCTTGGGCAGGCAACGACGACGCCATGCTGGACGTTTGCGCGTGGCGGTTCAAGAGTGACAGACAGAGGTCTACTTGACGTCAGAATGTTGAGATCGACAGTTATCATTGTCAAATATCATGAAAATGTGAGAATTAGTATTTGAAGCCAAGTTAATTTAGGTAATGATTTTGCTTGTATTGTGATGTAGGAATTTATAACTTGATACAATGCATACGTCTAAAGATAACCTAGCCCTGCAACCGGGTACACGGTACCGCGCACCTTCAACATCTGACGAAGTTGGAAGCAAGAGCTACAACGGCGGATAGCAGGCCTTGCATAGCTCTTCCGTCGCCCCGGTGTGGTCAAATTATGAATTCAATGCAGTCACCTTTGCCACGCACTCATCCTGCCCACAGAGTCAACAGGCAGGTCCATTACGCTTTAACACTCGCAGATGCACTCTGATATCCTGGGCAAGATCGACTAACGATGTTTGGCCGAGATCTTCCACAGTAAACCCAAAGACAACAGCTTCAGACTGACGCAAAGCTGACTCTGCCTCGGACTCAATGATACCCTCCCCACAACCTGCAAGCTCAACAACGGCGAAGCACTATTAATACGTGTAAGGTACGGTGCCAGTTGCGTGCCCATTTCGAAAGGGCTACCTTGTTTAGCCCATAACTTTTATTGGCTTATCATATCTTACAGGTAAGCACATGCCTGCAAACTGCTTTCCTTTCTCGATTTTATCACAGCTTTACTGAAGTACCTATCTTATGGACTGCAGTTTTACATGTTGCTCAACAGGAACACCTTCTTTTACTGAATGACCAGTTTCCTGCCACTTTTTCACTTTGAGTTTGTAAGTCGTGCAAATCTCATTCTGGCGATCAGGGAGGGATAGGCAGAAGGCAGGCAACCCTGTTAATTCTAATATTGTATCTTCTACAATTTATGATAGAGGTTATTGATTAATGTAGATCGTGGATACAATTTTGTTGTTTTTATGTACAAATATCGCTAAAATAGTACAGGAGAA